>VZTT01025576.1:46348-66151 GCA_013400855.1 Buphagus erythrorhynchus | reverse complement strand
GAGTTAGTGTTGCAATGTAAATACCATCAGTGATGTAAAAAACTTTTTCTGAGCTGTGGGTAGTTATAAAAAGTACCCTCTTCTTTTTTTTGTGCACCTTCACTGCCTTTTTTCCTCTGGCGTAGGATTATATTCATTATCAAGGCTCTGCTAAACTTATGTATTGTTTTCTTTCTTTTAAGATGTCTCCTTGTTCCTTGCAACAACATTCGTTCTCATTCTGTACTGAGATTTATGCTATCACTTTTAGTTTCCTTTTGAATTCCAGCTACTCTTTAATCTCCTTGCAGTAAAATTTTCTTTTGCAGGAGATTCTGAGATCAATTTCTCTGTCTCTGATATCTGGCTGCTCTGCATCAGCAACAGTTAAGCACATGTAAATGCTAGTCGGAGGTAAAGGCACTTTCTGTGAATGCAGCAATGGTCTAAAATAGTAAACTATGAAATGCCAGTACTGGCATTGGTATTTAATTACAGTGAAGAAACAGACCTGTGAGATGGTACCTCATACCTGGCTTTATACATACATAAAATGCCACTTTTGATACGGAATTTTTAGTTTCATATATATATCTGTACATCTACATATATACACCGAAACTCTCTTTGTTTTCTACCACTTAAGGCTTACTGTTGCTGACAGACTTGCAAAGACACTTGATTTTTCCAGAACTAATAGTTTTTCAGATATAAATAATAAAATTTCATTGGCATTGGTAGGGAATAGAACTGCAGTGGTAGATGTTGAGAGGAAGTATTTTAGTATGTTTAGGATTGTGGGAGTAGAAGAAACTATTTTGAGTTGGGGAGTGGCATTTGCGTTATTTTTAGACTACTCAGGTTGGTTTTTAAACTCTCAGAAGGCCACAAAATGTCTGTTCATCCTTCTGCTTCCTACACTTTGTGAATAATGAAATGTATCTCAAGAGCCTTTAAGATAATTAGATTTTAGTT
This sequence comes from Buphagus erythrorhynchus, assembly GCA_013400855.1. Taxonomy (NCBI): domain Eukaryota; kingdom Metazoa; phylum Chordata; class Aves; order Passeriformes; family Sturnidae; genus Buphagus; species Buphagus erythrorhynchus. The sequence goes on along the minus strand of VZTT01025576.1, from coordinate 65,197 downwards.
AAAAAAAAGTCTCAAATACATGCTTTTAAATGAAAAGACCAAAAGAGGGAGGAAGACATTGTAGTGCTTGAAATACTTGCAGCAGCAGGGAATTTGTAGTGTCAAAGTATCCACAAGGCACTATCTAGTTATTATACACCACACTGGGGCCGAGGGAGTTAGAAATGAGGATGTTCTTCCTGTCTGACCCATGGCAAAGAATCCTTTGTAACCACGTACCTTGTGTTTGGGGTGGGGTGTTTCATTGTGGGGCAGTTCTGAGCTAAAATGAGAGGAAAGTAAGCTGTTTACCAGCTGTAGATTACTTACTGAATTGTGGCATTACTAATTTCTTTAGAAGTGACTACTTCTTAGCCCTTACTCTTCTACATTTCAGACACTAGAAAAATGGATTTATTTGGAAGGAATAACTCACTCTTTACCTCTGAGTTACTTTGTATTCCATAGTCATCTATGGACAAGGGTTCAGTGTGCTCTGGTAAACACTTTCAAAAACTGTATTTTCTAGTTACCTTGCAGTAGTTTTTGTTGCCTGTAGGAATTTTTTTGTCTGACTTCTTTATTGCTTTCCCTTGTGTTCTGTATGGTTGCTTCAGTACTGACTTGACTTGACTTGACTTGATAAAGTCAAGTCAAGATACTGATACTTGACTTGATAAAGCACAGGTGGCAGAAAGCAGACATCTTTTTTCTCTAAATTCTCTTTAGGGTGATAAAGGCTCTTTTCAAAGTGCCAGTAAGTCTGTAGTGTGTTTTCTATCTACTTTATAGAGGAATTCATTCTTCTTTTTTCTTTAAGTTAACATAATATCACAGAATTGTTAGGGTTGGGAGGGACCTCTGAAGATCATCCAGTCCAACCTCACTGACAAGTCAGGGTCCAGGTTACACATGAACACATCCAGTTGTGTCTGGAATGCCTTCAGAGAGACAGACTCCAAGTGGTAGATGTCTGTTAGTCTGTGATGCTTTACTTTGGCCTTGGAAGTCAAAAAAGAAGTGCATTTCCTGCCTTCCTTGGTATATCTCTTCTTGCCCGTACATGAAGGTTATTCCTGTAATGAAAAATTCATGTCAATGTGTGCTGCAGACTGAAGAATTTTTATCGGATACGTTTACTTGGAAATTGCACTTCCTGAATGTACTCTTATATTCCAAGGATTGTTATGCTCCTGTAGTTTATCCATGAAACAAAGATTTTTTTTAAATATTATGGTCTTTATTGCTTTTTAAATTCAATTATTCTATTACTTGGTTTCTTCGATTTGTTTCCTTTTCTTGTGCATTAATTCTGTATATCTTGGTGCCACAGAAGATAAGAAGCCACATTCATTTGACTATGAGGGATCTACCTGTTCCTCTTGCCTGTATTTTTCTTTATTGCTACCAGAAATTGTTATTCATTTAATGAACTATGATACAGTTGCTATTGCTTTTGGTTCTCCAGCTGTCTATTGTGTACACACTTGTATTGTTCTACTATTTTTGTAATCAGGAATAGGACAAAAAAAGACAAATAATCCCAGCCTCTAGAGTTATTTTTGTAATGAGTTCCAGAGTATGAAGTTTCTGCAAAGCAACACTAAAAATTATTTCACCGATACTGGGTTAGAAGTCAGTAAAAGGTTTTTGTTGATTTTTGTTTTTCTACTCTTTTTAGAAAAAGTCTGCCCTTTTTATTTACTTACTTGGCTTTATCTTCTTTATTGCAGAAGAACTGTCCCTAAGCATCTCTGTTTCAAATTGCCAGGTCCAGGAGAATGTGGTGAGTCATTTGCATTGTATTATAGTGATATTTATTTATCTGAGTATTACAAAGTAATCGGTAGTAGCAGTGTCTGGATGAGAAAGCAACACCAGAGCACTGTAGGTAAAGAAGTCCATGTTATATGCAGGAAGTAACCTGCTTATCTGCCATGGCTGTTAGTTTTTATGAATGTATGTCCCTGGTTTTGGTGCAGCTCAGTGGATCCTCTTCAGGAAAAGTTTGTTGTGTTTTCCCACTCCATTCAGTGTAATGATGGTACCTTTTACAGAGTTTGATTAGTGCCAAAGATAATTACAGCCTAGTCAGTAATAACTTACGTGGTTCTGAACGTTTTGATGACTTCTGATATTTGTGATTTCTTTTTTTCATGCATTAGGATATCAGCTCTGTGTACCAAATATTTGCTGATGAAGTGCTGGGTTCTGGTCAGTTTGGTATTGTATATGGAGGTAAATTGCATTATGTTCCATTATGCATTTATTAAGGTAGAATGTCTGCTTGATAAAGTTATCCTTTTCATACTTACTTAGCTGTATCTAGAATGTCTAGGTGAAGTTCATCTTGTTAAAAGTTTTGTTTGGATTACTTTGCTGTGTGTCTCTGCAGTTTTATGTACAGTATTTCTTACAATTAAATTCTCATATTTACAGTTTTGCATTGGCATCCTAATTAGTTTAGAATATGCATTGCATTTTGACCATAGTTAAATACAAAGCAATCCAGTTTGGCCATGTTTAATGATATTTTTAAATTGCAAGTTCTAACACTGTTGTTGTGTTTTACAGTATTAGAATTCATATATTTGCTATCAGTTATACCTGTTTTAAATGACACCTGAGAGATGTGACCAAAAGCAATTAGAAAAACACATGGTTTATTGTTTGACAGTATGGATGCAAACATATTATTGACATACTTGATGTGAACAAATTTCTGTCAGCAGGGTAAAGTAGAAAGAAGTATTCTTTGCCAAGGGTGTTAGTCCTAGGTTTCAAGTCTAGTATTATCACCTAGTTTTTTAAAACCTTCTGTTGCAGCATATAACTTGTTTTTAGTATGTAATCACAAAAAATAAGTACTAGAAATGCATATGAACTCTGTTTCTATCTCTCTCTTTTTTTTTTTATCTCATGTTATATCTCAAGTATTGAGAAAACCAAAGACCATAAATCTGGAAAGAAAGAAAAAGTCATAAGTTATGATTTACAAGTGGTAATCGTTCTGCTTCTGTCACATTTTCTTTCTAATCAGGAGGTGTTTTTGCTGTGATTTTTCTATGTGCCAATTGTGTAGTTAGATACTTTATTACTTCTAAACTGCTTGGTGGAAATAGTTTGGTCTGGTTTTACATCACTCTTGATGGAGGTCAGGTTTTTTACCTCCTCTGTATTTCTTAAGGCATAGTGTGAATGTCCTCCCTCTCTTATGAATAGAAATTAACAAATGCAGACACTTATTTTAATGATTGGATTTTATTTTTCCTAAATTGCCTTGTAGATAAATCTCAGCTTGGTATTTTACATGATTCAATGCTTACAAGTGCTTGTAAGTGTAATAAATACTTATAAAAAGCTTTCATTAAATTTATTTTTTCTGAATGAGGGCTTAAAATATATAGGATATGCTTACTCCTTAATATAGAATCACAAGTTGAAAGATTAGGAAAAGACAATATAAAAGACTATGATTTTTCTGGCTCTACACACTGATTAATTGTTGCTGGTATTTGGGGAGAGTAGATCTGGTAAATTCTGATATTGGCTTATTGATCTGTGTAGTCATACTGAAATAATGGTAACAATGGAAAAAATAAGTTGCTTTCATTGTTGTCGGGTTTGGATTGGGTTTTTCTTTTTTGATGTATTTTTTGTGACCCCTATTCTCGACAAACATTTCCAAAATTGCACATCAAAAGTTACAGGATATAGATATCCAAGTCCTGCATCAGTGAGAACAGTTACTCTCTGCTTTTCCTATTTTGTTTAGTTTGAGTGATCTGCAAAAGGTAGACAGAAAAAACCTGCTCTTGCCATTTTCTTACTGATGTAAAACTTGAACTGAAAACTGACTGGTTGTGTTTGTTTAACAAAAGGAATTTTCAAGCTGCTTTTCTGTTACTCTTCATGGGCAATTTTTAGCTGTAGTCTAGCTTGTGTAGTTAGGTGTTTTGTTAGATGGGTTGGTTTGCTTTACATTCTTTAGCAATCTAGCATTTGCCTTCTGTGTTTTGCATCTAGTTTGTAACTGATTGTATTTGTGCTACATTTCAATATAATTTCCTTCATCTGGTGGAAATAAGTCCTTTATTCATGATGATGTTAAAGGCAGGTGCAGTAATTGCTTGGCCAAACAGTCTGTGGAGCAGTTTCTGTGCCCTGCCTAAGCCCTGGCCACCAGTGCTGAGCAGGGAGCAGCAGGAGAGGCTGGCTGGTGGCTCTGAGGTGTAGCTAGGCTCCCCACAGCAGTGCTGGTAGAGCCTTCTGTGCCACTTGCACTGTGCTGTGTGTGTCGTCCCTTCTCCTAAAATGGATTTCAAACCCTTCACTGAGTTGATAATGACACTTCTTGGGTGCAGACTTACTGTTCTGTTGTAGTTTAGTATTAGATGTCTCAGATTTCCAAGGTCTTGCAGTGTGTGATCCCATTAACCTCTCTGAGACTGAAAGAAACCAGTTCATCAGCTGTGAAAAGCTGGGGAAGCATTAACAGCTCTTCACTTAGCCCTGGACACAGCTTCCCTGTGTATGCAGAATGCTTCTCATGGAGCTGATGCAGGCTGCACCAAGGAATAATATGTGGTGCTGTCAGCATGGTGTTTTTCTTACCACCTTTTCTTACCACAACCTTTTAGAGCTTTCTGATCACAGCAGACTGACCTGGGTGTTAAATGTGTTGCTGTTCTTTGGGGCACCTAATTGCTCTCATGTTCCCATAGAATAGAAGATGTATAATTTCCTGTGCACATGGGAGCCCATGAAAGTATGAAATCACTGGAGTGAGTTTGTAGATCTGTCTTCACTTTGGCCTTGAATTGCTGTTGATTTTACAGGAGAGGCAATATTCTGTGGAGTAGTTACTACTTGCTCATGTGCAAGTCCCTTGCACAAGCAAAAACTTCCCCCAGTACATCTAATGTCAGTGTGTGTGTACCTGACAGCAGAGTGGTAACTGGTTTAAGTTTAAACTACAGAATTCCTCTAGAGGCTGATCACTTCTTTTACTTAAATACCATTTGCAGTCCTAAATATAAATATGGTAATATTGTACACTTGATAGAATACACTCGTTTCCCCAAAAAGGAATTTCTGCTACAATGTTTTGTAGCTAGGGATTGCTTCTACCTCTTGATGGCTGACGCTCATTTTCTGTTTAGGAAAACATAGGAAGACTGGAAGAGATGTGGCTATCAAAGTCATTGACAAGATGAGGTTTCCAACTAAACAGGAAAGTCAGCTTCGTAATGAAGTAGCCATTCTCCAGGTATAGAAGTGTTTTGAATCACATTGGAGTTTTATCTTAAATAGACTGTTAATGAGATTTGGTATTGTGTGTAAGTGTCCTGAATTGATTTTTGAATTTACATCTGTGATTTCTGAGTACTTTTAGAAGAGGGAATCTTGTAAAAGCAGGAACTCCTGAGTACTTGGTAGAGTTGATAACGTGGGGGTGATACCTACCCTGCTGTAGGGGATCCCACTGAAGCCATGTACTTTGGCTCCATGTTGTTTACCTCAGTATTATTTTCTGCTGTTTTCCACTACTGGCTCCTCAGTCTATGAGTATTATTCATATACTCAGTAGCTTGAGTACAGAACATGCATCAACTGTAAAATTAGTCATTGCAGCTAATTTGTATTAAACAAGTTATCCTTAGTAGTTGGCATGTTTTATGGGTTGACATTTTTTCAGGCTAGTTTCTTTCCTCAGGTACTTTTTTTCACCTGTATCTATTTACCTGGGTTTTTTTTATTATTTGTGGCCAGCATTTCTGTGTAATTCAGGATATTTCATACTGTTTCATTTTAGTGATGTACCTATGCTACTTTGTTTCAGAATTTGCACCACCCTGGGATTGTGAACCTGGAATGTATGTTTGAAACCCCAGAACGGGTCTTTGTTGTGATGGAAAAGCTGCATGGGGATATGCTAGAGATGATTCTTTCCAGTGAGAAAAGTCGACTTCCAGAACGAATAACTAAGTTCATGGTCACTCAGGTGAGCACTCAGTTCCTCTGCTTTGAGGGGAAATGCTAGATTTGGGTTTTGTAATTATAAGACAAGAATTTAGAGGAGGAGTTTTTTTGTATTGTTATTTAAAAGAGACAGCATAGAGAGCTACACATCTAATGAAAGTTGAATAAACAAGAAAAGAACTTTGAATGTTAGTTACATTAATTTTTTTGGCTCTTCTTTCCGAAGACATAACATTATGGACAGCTAAAGATGAATGTCAGAATAGTAAGCATTCAAAAAGACAGAAGAGGAGAGGTGGAAAACGGCTGGGGAAAATAAAGCCCCTTATTTGCAAGTCTTGGTAGGCTGGAAAAAACAGTACTTGCACAGGGTTAGTTCTTGAGGACTATGTTGATAAAAATTGCTGTACTGGTTAGTGTGTGTGTCTTTTGACACTTCTGATCTGCTTGAATATGTTCTGAAAGCGTTCTTTCATTTTGCAGATACTTGTTGCGTTGAGGAATTTACACTTCAAGAATATTGTGCACTGTGATTTAAAACCAGAAAATGTACTACTAGCATCAGCAGAACCCTTCCCTCAAGTGAGTGAAGATTAAACAATATTTTTCATTACTATTCATTGGGGTTTTTTTAAAGCAATGTTGACATTGCTGCTTAAAAAGCAACCTCTTGTGGGATTTTCAACTGACTTCTAGAATTACTTGAACTGCATGTATTGTAGTTGTCTCTTTTTATTCCCTTGTCTCACTAAGTGCCTTCAGTGCACTGCTCTTATACTCTGAGGAGGGCTTATTGACTTAGGGTTATGTGCTGGACTTGATCTGGATCCTTTTGTCTCCACAAGTGCCTGCTGTGTTCAAGTTAAGGAACTGTTGCAGGATCATGAAGATTTGAGCATCGATGCTTGTGCCAGCTGTTAATGCATTTTACTGGGGTGTTCTGTCAAGAGCTGGCTGGATCTGAGTTCAAGCTAAAACTCGTTGTTTGATTTCTGTGTAGCTGAAACATCCAGCTTCTGGAATATGATTAAGAGGAATGTGATTTGGCTGGGATTCATGTGCATTTTTGATTCTGTGCCTTTCGAGAGTGAGGATTCACCTCTGAAAATGAGCTGGGTTTGGAATCAGGATATTTTTTCCTTATTTGCACACTTCTGGCCATGTAGTGTACAAACTGCCTCAGACCTGAGTCTGTGCAGGGCCAGTTCAGGTCTTGATCTGAATCATGGCTGATCTCCATGCTGCAAACCCAGCAGCCTAAAACCTGAATGGACTGGTTTACATGGGGTTTTGTGTCTGTTTGCATAAGTACAATGTTTAAGTGATGGCAGAAGGGGTGTGAAGAGAAGCAGAGATTTCTCAGTTTAAAATGTGCTGCTTTTGCAGGTGAAGCTGTGTGATTTTGGCTTTGCACGCATCATTGGTGAGAAGTCTTTCCGGCGCTCTGTGGTGGGCACTCCTGCCTACCTTGCCCCTGAAGTGCTCAGGAGCAAAGGCTACAACCGCTCCCTAGACATGTGGTCAGTAGGAGTTATTGTCTATGTGAGCCTCAGTGGTACATTCCCATTTAATGAAGATGAGGATATCAATGATCAGATTCAAAATGCAGCATTTATGTACCCACCAAATCCTTGGAAGGAAATTTCTAGTGAAGGTAAATTAATTTTCTCTATTGGAATGTTTGCGTATGTAGGTAACACATTCAAATGCTTAAATGTCAAGGTTCATTTAGGAAGGAGCGGGAAAATTATTAATAGTTTGAGTTTAGTAGACTATGCCAAAGTGGATAAATACTAGGTAAATATGTTTGTGAAAGATAAATTGTGAATATAATGCTGTAGATAATTTTCAGCACAGGGAGTCAGGAGATTTAGCAAGAAAAATGAATTTCATGCATGATGAGTGGAATGAGTAATCTGACACTTCCCAAAAGTCCCAAAAGAAAGTTAATTCATGGGTGGGTATTTGCTGAATGCTGGCATATTTTATCTGAACTATAATCACAGAAATGGTTCAAAGTTGAATCTGGAATTTTAGTTTGTACGTTAGGAAGTACAGATTTAAGTGTCAGGTCTGAACAACCTAGAAGTTTAGTCTGTTCTCTAGGGCTCTCCAGTGCCAGCTTTGGTTCTGTGTTGTTACCGTGTTTGGTTAATACATGATTAATACACAGGTAGATGTGGAAGGATGTATACTAAAGTATATAATAGTGGAACTACCTGTATCTTAGTGGAACACAGGATTATGCTCGAGCTTTTTAGGCATATCTGAAAATCACTAAAATCAGTACGGAAAAAGATTTACAAATAACACAGTAAAGCTTTTAGTGTTTCCATCAATAGTAAGGGGAACTTAACCCATACCTATTTTATAGCCACATTTTACATAATCAAAGCTAAATATAAAATTCAAGAGCTTGGTTAAATTTAAAGGAGTTCAGTGTAGGATACACTCACACATAAAAAAGTAATTTCTGTTACAGCGTGTGAATGATGATAGAGGTGATTAGTATTTAAACAATATAATTTTTGTTCTTCTTTGCCAGCCATTGATTTAATAAACAATTTGCTTCAAGTGAAGATGAGAAAACGTTTCAGTGTTGACAAATCCCTTAGTCACCCATGGTTACAGGTAAACCCATCTGCCTTTTTCACTATGTTTATGATGGGTGAATAATTTTTTATTGCTGAAATCCCTCAGAGGCTTATAAAAACTTCAGGTGTCACATTCTGTTAACAAGCATTCATGAAGGCTTGAGCATTTCTGGTTTCAGCTTTACATTTGATGTGCTCCAGGGTTCTGACCATCTGTAAATGGCTTCTTTCCTCAAGGGAAATTTGTCTTTCTTTCCCACCTTTTCCTTTCTGTCTGGCACAACATGGGTTTACTCTTCTGGCTGTGGGCAGTGATGAGTGCTTGGAGCCCTGTGAAATCAGCATGGAGACAAACATTGTTCACTCACTGCTGAAGTGGACACACTGGTGTGTGCTGTAACTTGTAGTCAGTTTAGAACAGATTTATTTGGAATGGAGTTTATCTGCTGCTTTGACAACCTTAGATACTAGCCTATTAAATTTTTAACTATTCTTTGTGGACAGTATTGGGGCCCTTTTTTTTTTATTTTAGCAGATCTTGTTGGTTATATCTTGTGGCTATTTACACTAAAAATGGACACAAGCTGCAGAATTTATCTGTCGGAATGTTGTGCTGCTGTTTCTTAAAAAACTGCTTCCTTAAATCTCTTACTCCTTAGGATTATCAGACTTGGCTTGACCTCAGAGAATTTGAAACACGCATTGGAGAGCGTTACATTACCCACGAGAGCGACGATGCACGCTGGAAAGAACACGCTTACGAGCACAACCTCGAGTACCCCCAGCACTTCATTATGGCTCCTAATCCAGACGACATGGAAGAAGACCCTTGATTCCCTCATTATGCTAAATTGCAGCAAAGAAGGATACTCCAGGCAGAAACTGGAGATAAGTTTTGGAACAGCTATAGCTCTTTCCAAATGCTGTACACATAGTTTGGTGTGTAAAGCCCCAGAGGATCCTGCATTGCCACGGGAATTGACTGTCATCTGGCAAGCTTTTCTGCATCCCTGACTTTCTCTGAGTAATTACTGGACAGTGGGACACAAAGCCCTGTTGGGTAACATTTACTGAGCTGGGTGGCTACAAAGCCATTACTGAGGTGTAGTGTTGTACAGACTGAATGGTTTGTGTTTTTCAAGGGTTTTTGATATTTTCATAGCCTATGCAGTAAGAGTTTTTGTAATAGTTTTCTAATCCCTATTTACTAGGCCATAGAGGACTGTTTTCTGTTACTTAGATACATCTCCCATTTCTCAAACTCTGGATGATGAAGAGACTCTATAAAGAAATCAGTACAGGATACCTTGGCTAAAGCAAAACATGGTGGTTTAGTTGAATACAGCTTCATAGATGAAGGAATAATTTGCTGCTGTTTAGACAGTTAAATATGTGTGTCTTGGCCTTAATTGAACTTTTTACAGATAGCAACAAAAAAAAAAAAAGAAAACCCAATAACTTCTTACATTCCTCTTGAAATGCTGCCTGACAGTCTAAGGAGATGATAATCAAAGCTGTGCTAGGCTTATATTTTGTCTGTTAAAAAAAGCAATAAGCCACAATAGTGCGCTGCTGTGCAAGGCTGGCACATCATTGATACACACCAAAGGCATTTTGCCTTAAAACTACACAAGTAAAGCACAGAGAGCATACAAGACTTGATGTAGCATATCCTTTCACTCTGGAAGACCAGCTTCTAGCAGAAGGATGTGTAAAAATAGGGGAAAAGACATGCAGCTTTCTTCTGTTGTTTTGAGTAATAAGATTTAAAAATTTTTCTAATATTTTTCTAATTTTTTTAAGGTTCCCTGGACTTACATCGGGAGTAGTTTGTAGCCTGCTAGCTTGTTATGTTAACTCTGCTCAAAACCAAGAAGTAACAGTGGATACCACATCACCTGTTGCTTCTGCCAGGGCAGCTGGATTGTAGGAGAAAGGACTTTGCCTTCCCACCTTAACCTGCAGCCCCTCCCATCCTCTTTACTGTGCTCAGAACTGTTTGAGCTGAATGAAGAGTCCAAAAGCAACTCCTAACTCAGTCTTTTCTGTGCACATGCCTCAGTTGAAGGATTCCCAACCACTAACAGAACTTGTGGCACAATAGAGGGGAAACAACAGTGCTCTTTGGAAATGGTTCCCTTGGACAGTTCAAGTTAATGGTATTTCAAAGAAGTTCGAGGCCATAATGCTAAATGAAAATGGAAGAAGGTATTTTGGTCTTATTTTAAAAAATGAAAAGGGTGAAATCCTTTCTTTATGGGATAAGAGTGTTGTGCTGCTGGAGGGTGCTGGATGGCTGTATGCATCCTTGATGTGCCAAGCTGCTTAACTGGAGCTTAGTTGGAAATATTACTAAAATACTGATACAGGCTTGAACTGCAAAGGCAGTGACAGGCTTTGGGGTATCTCCTCTCTCCTACAAAGATTTTTCTTTTATTGTTTGTGTGTAGATAAGTATTTTTTTCTACTGTTGTTTTTCAGGTAAGGAAACAGGTGAGCAGATTTATAAGTTGTTAGATATACCTGAAATGTTACACGGTTAGTTCAGAGCTGGCAGCTGCTTGCAGTAGCAATGACCTGGCAGTGGCCAGTGGCAGCTGCAGAAGGATGTACCCACAGGTAGGTTTGAGTCTTTAACTCACTTTTTCTTTTCTTCTTGTCCTTTATCTGTCTGCCACTGCATTTCGTAGGTGTCAGTGTTGGCAAAGGCTGAGCTCTGGATTCCTAACCCTAGGGAGAGTTTCAGGACTAATTGTTCAAAGAGGCACTGCTTTTCATTTCTGGAACCAGAGCAATCACATCTGACATTGGTGGTTTGGTATTTGCCCGCTCTTGGCAAGGAAAGCAGTGCTGTTTTTCAACTTCCAGTGCTCAAGTGACCGAATTTCAGTGAAGCCATTGCTACATTCCATCCTAACTGTAATAATGTAGATACAGTTTGGTTTTAAACTTCAGATTTTTTACTTGAGCTGTTACTTCAGGTTTACCTGTAGGTTTGTTGTTTGTGTTGTTTTAAGGGAAGAAATAAAGCAGCTTAGTCACTTGGAAAAGCACAACAGGAATAGAGGAAGGAGGGGACAATAATGAAGTAGAAGGCCTGGCTTTTGTCTCTCCCCATGAAGTCTGCTCTGCTTCACAAGATTATATGAGCTATTTATTCTTCTAGTTGTATTAAAATAAAAATAATGCTGTTGGCCTCTGGAGGAGATTGCCTGATCATATGCAGACTTATGGGGCCAGACAACAGAAGCCACAAGCAGCTAGTAGTCAAGAAACCAAAAAAATCAGACTTACATTATGAGTAAATTTCCTAGAGTAGTAAAAATAGCTGAGTTTTTTATTCCCTGTTTTCTACCTTTGCTGCATACTTTGACAGCAGTAGGTTACAGTGTTTAATATCCTTACTCCTAGAGGAATTAAGTTGCGTTCGTTCAAGCAATAGTGCTATGGTGATGCTAGAAAAAAAGCTCATGTAAAATTTATAGCCTGAAAATGACACTGTCAAGTACTTTTATATTTTTATACACCCCATTGTTTGTAAATATCCTCTGGTAAGCTTGAAAATAAAATTTATTTCCCTATCAGACTCGTTCTTTTTATTTATGTGAATTATCTCTCCTATCAGATGTTCTTAGGAGTAAGTGGTTCTATATTTTGTGGATTTGTTGTTAGGTATGTCTTGCTGTGAAAATTCTGCCAGCAGAACTCCTTTTACGTGCATCCTGTCACTATTCTCTTTATAAAAATATCTTCAAAGATGTCAAAGCATCTTGATTGTACTCAAGTACCAAAGCTTGAATACATTTAACGACTCCTTAGTGCATCTTTAACAAGTTTTGATTCCACTAGTAAATACTTCACTCAGTTCTATCGTAGATAGCAACAACCATTGTTCGTTCTCTGTTCTGTGTGTGCTGGTTTCTGTATGTGCAGTGTTTTATTTCCACTCATACTGCTTTGAGTAGGTCAGTCAAGAGGTTTGGTGTCCTGCACCAGACTTATTTTGAAACAGCCATCACACATTTTGCGATAATATTTGAAATTACTTTAGTAACAGTTCATTAAATCCAGCAACAGGTGGTAGGGGAGACTTAGATTCTGGCTTATCTTTCTTGTCAGGATGTACAAGTCTGTGGTGAGGAAGCAGGGCAAAAAAATTAAAACAGTCCCCCATCTTCTCAGGATTCATCAGCATATCATAGCTGTGAAGTAACTGCTCACGGGTTGCTGCGTCACCAGAATTCTGCAAGAGCACCTGGAAAAAAGAAAAGCAGGTTAGAGTCCTTCCTGCATTCCTATAAATTCCTTCAATCCCTTCTTGCATCCTCCTCACTTAACAGTGCTGTGTTGGTTGGTAGAACTGGTGAGATCACTGGTGGTGGTCCACAGCCCATGCACTGATGCAAGTTTTGCATTAAATGCTCCTAAATATAATATGATCAGTTTACTTTCAGGGATTTGGAGTAACTCACATCTAGCAGAAGCACCTTTCTGATTGCATACCTACATGTTATTATGAACAACTTCATTTTAAAACCAAGGATTTTTACTAAAGCTCTCATGCTGCTTCAGAGCATTGCCTGTGGATTGGGAGAGTTCTGTAGCTGTGAACCCTCTCATACCTGCAGTCGGAGGTCAATGCCCATGTTCTTTAAAAACTCCCGCTGCTTTATGGGGCCTAATGTTGCAGTTTTTCCCTGTGCCATCTTTCGAAGGTAGCTGAAATCAACATCTGCTGTCAGGTCTGCTGTACCTGGAGCACTCAGCACATCATGAAGTTTGTGGTTCCGGAAACCCTGAAAATGAAATTGGAAGATTACACTCAGCTGTAGTCCAGTCATCGTAGCCAGGGCCAGCAAAAATTAAGCTGTGCCTTTGAGGAGTGACAATAGCAAATTATACATGGAAAATTTGAGATAAGTGTAGCAAGAGCTCAGATTACCCTTCCCATCTGACAGAAACCCTTCAGAGTACTGATTAAATAGGAAATACTCAGTTTTATGCAGTTTTTGCTATTATGTCCACCTACAAACTTTATCTCAGAGGAACCTAATGCTGAAAGATAATGGAGTCTTTTGGCTTACTGCTACAGGGCAAGTGCCTTACCCGGAAGGTGTCAGTTTTGGTTCCGTCGTGGCCGTAATCCGCAACCAGAGCAGCCCCACCATCCTTCTCTATCCGAGAGGCAAGCCTCTGCACAATGACACCAGCCTCAGGACACACTTCCACGTGGTCTCTTGTTTCTTCTGGCTAGTGCAGAGTTCAAAGACCAGAACACCTGTATTAGCAGGCAAGCACAAAGGCAAGTATCCCTCACACTGGGTTTCTTGGGGCTGTTGCTTTGCTGGGACATGCAGGTACAGGAGGTGCATTCCAGGCTGCCTGTACTAGCTTGTGCTGGTTTTTGCTATCACTCATTCTCAATTAGTATTTTCTGAGTGCTGGATTTCAATAATCTCTTCAATAACCTGTAGTCAAATGAAAATTTTTCTACCAAGAATATGTTTATCAGGTGAAACTTCCTTACTGTGGTACTTAAGGAAAATAGTGCTTCAGCTGTGCACACCCTTCTGAGAGGCCTTCCTGTGTGAGACTTTGTAGCTCCCTTTAATCTCCAGTACTTAATTTTGTAGCTTTGAGTATCCAGTGCGCTTAAGGAATAAACCACAGCCACTTTCCATTAAAGGTCAGCCTGGCACAGAAGCAGGCAGCTGCCCTGAGTACCCTGAGAGCCTGGGTGGGGCAAGGCCGCTCTCAAGATGGTGATGCCACACACACAGTGCAGAACTTTGCCTGTCACTTGCTGCCTTGGTTTGCTCTCTGAGACATTTTGTGTGTTCAGGCTCCTATTTTGTGAAGTTTGATACGTGTGGTAATTTCTGTGCTGTAGTTTCACAGCATACAAAGCTAAATGCCTGTGGAAATTTTAAGCTCTATTAATGTATAGACTGAGAGCCCTCCTCTTGCTGTCAGAGTAACTGAGAAGCACTAAATGTACTTGAAGAGTCTATAAAGGTGTAAGGATGAGCTCTGGTAGGCATAACCTCACCTGAATAAAGTTTTGTGTCGCAGGGGTCCTGGATGGTGACAGAACAAATCGCAGTTGGTCAGGAACTTCTGGATCAATGTCAACCAACACCTCACGCCAGCCTTTCTCTGTTCGCTGTTCAACAAGCCCAAAGTACTCATGTTACACTCCAACAGGTACCACAGGATCTTGTTCACTTGATTGAACTAATATGTCAAGCCTTTTCACAAAGGTTTTAGAAACAATACATTATTAACAGCTATTACTCATTCCTATTTAATTCCAGTAACTGCCTTAGGAAAAGCTTGTGGTGGAGTCTCATCTGCAGAGCCAACAAATACAGGTTTAATTATACTTAAAATGAATGAATGATGCTGCCTCTTCTATTGACAGTGCAACATTTAACTTATCAAAACAAAAGATTTCATTCTACTGGTGATTTTCATAAATTTGCTACTTCTGAATCATACCTAGCCTCTATTTTGATGCTCTCATTACTACTAAAATGGAAGCCCTTCAGTCATTTGTTAGTAGTATTACAGAAAATAATGTGGAAATTAAAAGCTGCATTAATGTAGCATAAGAAATAAAAAAAAAGAGCCAAAACCTTGAGAGTTATCTCAGCAGAAAGAAATTCTTAGCTTTCTTCAAGTTTTTCCATTCAAGAGTAATTATTAATTTTACATTTATCAGCTGAATTAAGCCTTATTTGTCCAAACTCAGTTCAAATCACCAGAGACAGGGCATGTGTCTAGTTTGGCACCTTAATTCTGTTCTTCCTCAAAGAGAAAAGGTGTTTAGGCAGATGGTCACAATTACAATAATAATCTAATCTTGCTATACCTGAAACTTATGTATTGGCAGGGCATCAAAGAACTCATGTGCTAGGTAAAAGCTGTAACCTGTGAGAAGGTAAAAAAAGAATGCATTATATTATTAACGCTTCCAGAGCAGCTTCCAGTTTAAAATATTTAAATGATTTTTAAAGAATTAAGCTAGTTAATGTTGCTGTGAAAAAATTATAATTACTTCCAGCTTGCACACATTAAAGATATTAGCTCCAGCTAGCTCTAGCTTCCAGTCCATGAATTTTAGATCACTGTCTTATGAAAGGAGATTCAGTCAAAGCCAGTAAAGGTTTGGGTTTTTTTTCCCCATGAAAACAAAAGGTCAGAATATAGGAAATTGGGTAGCTATCCCCAAATGAAGGTAGACAGAATAGGTAGCAGTGATGAAAATGAACCAAGATCCTGCCTCAGACTCATATAAGAACAAATATGTATGTACTTTTCTGTCCATTGTGAAGGCTAGCAGAGATGCCCTCTGCTATCAAAAGCTGTCAGTGAAGGAAGGGCACCATCCCTTTAATGAGGCATTCAAGCTCCTTACCTGGCGGCACATCTTGAATGTCTCTGTACCAAAAAATGGGAATTCCAGTCTTGCTAATTCCTTTCATGTAAGCAGACTCATCCTCAGGGTTTGGCTGCACCTTCCCTCCTGTCAGCATCACTGCTTGGATCTCGCTGAGTTTGGGGCTCACTTCTACCAGATGAACAGAGACATCACATTTACTAAGAACAGAGGTGAGCTGCTTGAAGACCTATAAAGGCAGATGAATTCTATTAGGCACAGTCTTGTGCTGTGTACATTAAAGGTTTAAGTATTAACCCTTCTTCTCACTATTTACTATTCACTATTAATTATTCAAGATAGAAGACTTTAGTTGGCTTTCACTAACAAAACAACCTCAGTGAGAGAGACTGCATTTTGCTGCTTCAGTAGAAGTGTAAGTTTCTTCATAAATCTTAATAAAAGCTGCTACACTTAAAAAAAGTTGTCTAGACATTACAGGGCTGTAAGGACAACAGCATGAAATGCTAATTTGGAAGAGTAGTAGCAGCTCCTCTAAGATCTGTAGAAGGTCTAGCATTAGGAGAGAAATAGTTCAGTTTTCCCTGCCACCTTAAACAAGTGTTTGATATCCCACATTTCACTGTTTTTATTAACATATATAAATAGAATAAAAGTTCTTATGTGGTGCTAAATCCCATTAGCAATCTGTTTATGAATCAGCAGCATTTTAATTAGGACAGCCATGCAGGCATGACTGAACACAAAGCAGTAACTCAAAAGAAATAAGGTCCTGAAATACCCAAAGAAATTTACACAATTTCATTCTGTGCTATTGTACTCCCCCGTTCTGTTCCTTGGACTAAGGTCTCCATCCCAGTTACACATAGCAACACCTTCCTAGATGGTTTTCAGTTTGGATAATGTTTCCCTACACAGAAATAATTTACAATGGAATATTCCTGCCCTCCCCATCTATCCAGTGGTGTTTGGAAGGTCACAGGTGTTTCTGTGCAGTGTGCACACACTGGCCCCCGTTCTGCTTCCACCTGAGAGCCCTCATTGCAGAAACTCATCTATTCTAATTAGTCTGAGCTGCCAACCTGACTGAAGTGATCTGGCCACTAGGGAAGAGTAAACCTTGACAGCAAAACATCTTCAGATTTCACTGTAGCTATGGAACATAGCCAGAAACAAAGAACATGAAGAGTTTTCACCTACCCGCAGTATATCCTCAGTGAGGGTGCCCCGTCCCGGGCCCAGCTCCACCAGCTGGAAGGTGTTGGGTTTGCCCATGGCCATCCATTCACTAATGTACCATATTCCTATTAACTGTCAGGTAGAAACAACACACAGGGTTACAGGAATAGCTCCAGCACTTGTGGAAAATCATACCTGCTTTTTGTCTGACAATAACTAAGACGGCAACATTCTATCTCAATATTTCAAAGTTAAGAAGAGTTATGATACATAAGGCCACATTCTTGTCTTTAAGTATTAAAATTAGTAATTTATTGCTGTCAGCCCAGCAGACGCGACTCTCCATCAGGAAATGTGAGGACTCTGTTCTGGCTGGAGCAAGAACTTTCACTTAAGGCTCAAATGCAGGTCACTGCCCAGGTGCCTTTGGACAACTGTTCTTCCTCACAATGCATTTACCAAAGCGTCACTGAGAACAGGATTTAGCTACTCTTCATTTCTGGAAACAATACACAAACCAGAGTGAGCCAGACCAAATTGTGGAGATTATTTTTGAGGGGATTTTTCACACTGGAAAATCACCATAACTTTTTATTTATAAGCAAGTTCTGTTTGAAGGTAAGGTGTTACTAAGCACAGATGGTGTTTCAGACAAAGGACTTCCAGAAAAACCCTCCCTTCTTCCCTCAAAACCAATTTTTCTCTTGGGAAATAACTTGAACCTTATAATTGCTACTCTGTATTTTGACACTGACAAGGTATGTGAACTTTGGCTTGGAAATCAGTTGGGATGGAAATTGGAAGGGACCACATTGGGCCTCTGTGCTCAAGCAGGGTCAGCCTAGAGCACATGGCACAGGATTGTGTCCAGATGGTTCCTGAACGTGTCCAGTGAGGGAAACTCGACAACATCCCTGGGCACTGAGTGCCAGTGAAGATCTTCCTCATGTTCAGGTGGAGCTTCCTGTGCATCAGTTTCTGCCATTGCCTCCTGTCCTATTGCTTGGCACCCCTGAGCACAGCCTGGCTCCATCCTCCTGGCACCTCCCTGCACATACTCACAGACACTGCTGAGCTCCCCTCTCAGTGCCTCCTCTCAAGGCTGAACAGCCCCAGCTCCCCCAGCCTTTCCTTTTTAACAGAGATGCTCCAGTGCCTCAATCATCTTTGTTACCCTCCACTGGAGCCACTCCAGCAGTTCCATGTCTCTCTTGTCCTGAAGGGCCCAGAACTGGACTCAGCATTCCAGATGTGCCTCACCAGGGCTGGGCAGAGGGGCAGGATCACCTCCCTTGACCTGCTGTTCCTAATGCACCCCAGGATTCCATTGGCCTTCTTGGCCACAAGGACGCACTGCTGGCTCATGGATGGCTTCTTGTCCACCAGGATTCCAGCCAGGCCCGCGTGGTTGAAGTAAAACAAATAACTTAAGACTCAAGGAAGCGCGTTACCTCTCCGAACACCTGACTTATTTCGGGCGAGGTGATGAAGTCCCCGCTCTCGCCGACGCCGCCGCGGCGCGTGTAGTAACCCTGCGAGGGGGAAGCGGCCCAGGGACCGGGGGTCAGCGCGGTGAGCGGGGGCCGAGCCACAGCCCCCGCGGCCCGGCCCGGCCCGGCCCCGCCGCACCTGCCCGGGGTTGGTGAGCGCCTCCCGCATGTACTCGGCCACCGTGACCGGCCCGCTGGCCCGCAGCTTGCGCGCCAGGTGCCGCAG
>VZTT01025576.1:29624-46266 GCA_013400855.1 Buphagus erythrorhynchus | reverse complement strand
GGCAGCGGCGGCGGGACGGGGGAGCCGCCGGCGGCCCGCCAGGAGCGCGCGGAGCGGCAGCACCATGGCAGCGACGGCTCCCGCCGCGGCTCTCGCTCCTCCTCCTGCTGCTGCTGCTGCTGCTGCTGCTGCTGCTGCTGCTGCTGCTGCCGCTCTCCGCCCGGTCCCGGCCGCCCGCCCGCCTGAGGCCGCGGCACGGGCCGGACGCGCGTCACGCCAGTGCGCGGGAGCCTTTCCGGCAGGCGGCCATGGCGGCGGCGCTCTGGGACTTCGGCGTGCGCGACCGGAGGAAGGCGGGCGGCGACAGCGGCGAGGAGGAGGGCGACGACGACGGTGATGAAGAAGCAGAAGGCGGAGATGCGGGAGAGTTCACGCTGGACGAGGTGCTGCGCCTCGGCGGCACCAAGGTGAGGGAGAGGGAGCACGTGGCGGCCGGGATCCCTCATCCCGGGACGGGCCCTTGTGTGCGGGGTCCCGCGCGGATGTTGGGAACAAGTTTTTTGCTCAGGGGGTGGCGAGGCACTGGGACGGGTTGCCCAGGGAACTTGTGGATGCCCCATCCCTGGAGGTGCCCAAGGCCAGGCTGCCTGGGACTCTAAGCAACCTGGTCTAGGGGGAGGTGTCCCTGCCCATGGCAGGGGCTTGGAACGGGATGGTCCTTAAGGTCCCTCCCAACCCACACCATGCAGGGATTCAGTGGGGAACTTTTGGGAGTCTTGGCAAATCTTGCAGCAGAACTGCCCGTGACAGCTGTGCCCTGTCTCCGCAGCAAGATTATCTCATGCTGTGTGCCGTGGACGAGGAGGGCGAGATGGTGGACGGCGGCAAGAAGGACACAATCGATGACCTGAAGGAAGGGGAGCTGGAGGCATTCGTCAGCTCCCTGGGGCTCAGCAAGTATGCAGAGAGCTGCCTGGTGGTGGAAGGGGATGAGGATGATGGTGGCAGCAAGGAGAAAGAGAAGCCTCCAAAGAAGGAGAAAAGCAAGAAGGAAACAAATCATCCTTCACTGGAGGGGAAAAAAGAAAAAAAAGGAAAGGAAAAGGCAAGCAGTGTGAAAGACAGCAAAAAGAAGCAGGCCGGCAGTGATCAGGGCCAACAGCCTTCAGCAAAGAAAGAAAGGCTGGAAGAAGATTTTGAATTTTATGCCAGGCAAGCAATCCTGATCAAACCGGGGGGTAAGTGGTATGATCTAGAATACACCAATGAATTCTCTCCAGAGCCACAGAACCAGACACTTTTGTCCAAGTATAAGGCTCTGGCCCAAAAGCTGTATGAACATGAGACAGACCTGTTTAAGAATAAGACAGACTATCAGAAGGGGGCCTCTTCGGCATGGATTAAAACTGTTGTGTCCTCGGGTACCTTGGCTGACAGGATGGCAGCGATGACCCTTCTCATCCAGGACAGTGCTGTCCACAGTCTCCAGTTTGTTGAGAACTTGATAAACCTCATAAAGAAAAAGGGCAGCAGGCAGCAGAGTCTTATGGCTTTAGATACTTTCAAAGAGCTTCTCATTACCGATATCTTACCAGACAATCGAAAACTGTGGTCTTTCTCTCAGCGACCTCTTAACAACATAGTGCAGATGTCGAGTGGCAACAAGGATTCCAGAGACAGGCGGCTGATACTCTGGTACTTTGAGCATCACCTGAAGCTGCAGATAGCAGAGTTTGTGCAGGCCTTGGAAACAATGAGCCATGATTGCCTGACAGCCACGAAATCCCGAGCGCTGGTAGTTTCCCACGAGCTGCTCTGTAACAAGCCTGAACAGGAGAAAGCTCTGCTGGTTCTGCTGGTGAATAAACTGGGTGACCCTCAGAACAAGATTGCCACCAAAGCCTCTTATCTCTTAGAGACGTTACTTCACAAGCACCCAAACATGAAGGGAGTAGTGTGCAATGAGGTGGAGAGGCTTCTGTACCGCTCAAACATCAACGTGAAAACTCAGTATTATGCTATCTGCTTTCTAAATCAGATAGTCCTCAGTCATGAGGAAAGTGCATTGGCTAACAAGCTGATAACTTTGTACTTCTGCTTTTTCCGGAACTGTATTAAGAAAAAAGATGTTGAATCCAAAATGCTCAGCGCTCTTCTTTGCGGGGTAAACAGAGCTTACCCTTATGCTGAGACTGGTGATGAGAAAGTGAAAGAGCAAATGAACACCTTGTTCAAAGTTCTGCATCTTGTGAACTTCAGTACCAGTGTCCAGGCCCTAATGTTGCTGTTTCAAGTGATGGACTCTCAGCAGACTGTGTCAGACAGGTACTATGCAGCGCTGTACAAGTAAGTGGCAGGTTTGCATTTTTACATAAATTTCATTTTAAGAGGTAGTCACCACTAATTTAAAGTTGTAGAAGCATTTACTTTGCTTTTAAGATCTTGCTAGTTTTGTGTTTCATTGGCTACAATTTCTGATGTTTTGTAGGAGCTGAAAGAAAATGCATGTGATTTCTTTGATTTAACATGATGATAAAAACAAAAGACAGTCATAGGTCCTGAAAACACATGTGCATTTCATTCTTTGCCACGCTTGTGGTGGCTTGCTTTACTTCCAGATGTTATTTGAAACTAATTGATAACTATTTCTTCTGAAATCACCTTTACAGGTAGTAGCCTGTAAAGTAATTAAGCCTGTAAATTACTCCAGTAAATAGCCTAAAATCTTGTTTCCTTTTTTTTTTCCTTATTTTGAGGAGGAGGAATATTATCTTAAATTTTTAAGATGATTTAATTTGTGTAGATGGAAAGCCTTGTGTTATAAAAATACTGCTTTTTTTCTTGTCTCAGCTGATTGTTTAGACTCTTTATAGGATCCTTACAGGCTTCTGTTTAGATGACCAAAGGGAAATTACTGGTTTTTAAAAAAAGGAATTCAGGTTCCCTGAGAATGTGCAGTGTACCTAAGGGCCTTACTGTGCCTGGCAGCCTGGAAAAAAAATTGAGTAGAAAATGAACTTGTCAGTACAAATGTCTGATATGATTGTGAAGTGTGCTGATTCTTAACCATTTGATTTCAATTTTTTTAAACATATGAAAAAATCAGATTAGTTTCTTAACACAGTTGAACTTAGTTTCTTTTTACTTTCCTGCAATGTTTTCTTTACTGAGGCAGTTGTTTGTTTTTTTTTTTTAATCTTCAATGTCTCATATATATCCAGAAATGTGGCACAGCCCTTGACAGTTCAGGATTGATCTTAATGGTTTTGAGTCCTGAGGAGCAAACTGTCACTAGTTTTTTAGATGGCACTCTGAAAAATGTAGGTAGTTGATGTTAATAGCAGTTGTTCTCTTGTGTGCATTGTGACAATCAGCAAAATTTCTCCTGTGTGTCCTACAGGAAGCTTCTAGATCCTGCTTTAGCAACGTGCTCAAAGCCATCCATGTTTCTAAATCTCGTCTATAAGTCCCTGAAGGCAGATGTTGTGCTGCGGCGCGTGAAGGCCTTTGTGAAGAGGCTGCTTCAAGTCACTTGTGGACAAATGCCACCCTTCATCTGTGGAACCCTGTACCTTCTGTCAGAGCTGCTGAAAGTAAAACCGGAGTTAAGGGTCCAGTTACAGGATCACGTGGTATAAGATGATTTCTTTATCTCACTGCTTTTTCAGTAAGAGGTGTTTTCATAAACACCTTTTCCTAACCTGTTTATTAGTAACCATTTGCTAAGATGTTCCTTGAGATGGGGAGGGACAATTATAGTTGTGTGTTCTAAGCAGTAAAGTTCAATTTTAAGTGCTATATCAAGGACAAAAATCTGTATTTCTTAAACATCAACCATAATTTGTTTAGATTTTTATAAAGCTCAAGATGCACTTTATGTGCATTTTTCTAAAAAATCAGAGTAAATCTGAAAAGGAAAAGCTGTTTGCTAATGTTTTTTGTTTTTTAGGAGTCAGATGATGAAGAGTGCTTTAAGGATCAAGAAGAGGCTGAAGAGGATGAGGAAAAATTTGTGGACGCTGACAAAGAAGTAGAAGATGAAAAGAAAAGTACAATGGAAAGTTCTGCTAAAACAAACAGTTCAAATTCATCAGCCTCGTGGGTGCATCATCTGAATATGGGAGGTAAATCAGCAAGAAAATATATAATTTAACAGCTAAGAGTCCATAACAGTGACACGTTGATCAAGAGTTGTTGTAAGATTAAGTGATTAAAACATTACTTTAGTTTTTAAATTGAAGTTTGGTTGGAAGCACCCAGTCAGAGCAATTTATCTGTTACCTCAGCAGCAATGAAAAAACTCTATGACTAGTGTATTTCACTTGATGCAGTTTGTAATAAACACATTATTTGTGCCTTAGCTGTTAACAGACTTGGAATTCTTTGCTTCCATGTTCAAACACCTTCTGAGCAGTGTAGCCAAGGTTAGGATATGTAGCTGCTCTCTGGCTTGTGAAGCCTGCTAGAACAGTTTGTCCAGCTTTGAACTTGTGCCCAGTTTCACTCCTCCCTGAAGGCTTCTGGAACAGGCCAGAGCTTTTCAGGGCCTTCCTTGGAAGCAGGCAGGAACTCAGCCTGTGCACCTGATCATACACTGTGAATACAGCCTTTTCCTGCTGCCAGATGAACCCCTGGCATGTCCAGCTGGGAGTGATGGGCACCATTACTGTTGTGGGAAAATGAGAGTAATACTCTTGTAAAGTTGCCTGAGAAAATTTGTTTTGCTCCCCTCCACCCCTCAGGCAGGAAGAGTGGAGCTTCTTATGATCCTATGCACCGAAGTCCTTTATACTGTGGTGCTGAAACTACAAGCCTTTGGGAACTGAAGAAGGTAGGACTTGCTTGCATTGCTGTTGCTTTGTTTGTAAGTGTGGCCCTTGTACACAGACAGGAAAAAGAACTTGGTTATTCTTGAAGTAGCTACTTGAGTAACAACAGAAATGTTAAAGCTAACACTTTGTTCAGCTTTAAGCTGGTATATGTTCCATACAATACTGATACTCTTAAATATAGGAATTTTTAAAGTTGAGATTCGGACAATATTAATATTTTTTCATTATTGGATCTTTGATCTTTGATCTTTTGATCTTTGATCATTAAAGCTTTTTAGTGTTGACTTAAAATGGTAAGTGAAAATATATTTAATGCAAATAAAAGATTAGAACTTAAAGTTCTTCAGTTGTTAAAGTGCTTCATCAGCCTTGCACTACTGTGTGTATGTCTATTATTTGATAAGTCACAGGGTGGTCGTACAGCATATTTTTTAATTAGAAATAAATGAATGACTCATGTTTTTCAGCTTTCTGAACATTTTCATCCATCTGTGGCCCTGTTTGCAAAAACAATTCTAGAAGTAAGTGCTTTTGCTAGCTTGTTGCTTTGATGTTTGATATTTTACATGAGGTGTCTTTTGCAATTTGAAAAAAATATATTATAAAGTCTCTTTGCAGTGTGTGGTTAACTAGCAGCTCTGCAGAACTCTGTCATATTTTCAAATACCAAGCTTTTCGTGGAATTACAATGTTACATATAAAGGATACTGCTCACAAAAGTTTTAATTTTGTAGAAATGTAGGTATTATATGATTCTTAAAGCTTTATTAGAGTTTTTTATATCTTTTTGTTTATGCTTTTTTTTAAATATGGGGAGTCCTACTACAGGAACAATTTTTTAAAAACTACTGTTTTGCTACCATGCCAAAACCACTCAAACTTTCACAAATATGTATTTAAAAGATTTATTTTTCATATGAATATATGGTCTTGAAATCATGTTGAGTATTAACTGCTGTTAGCACAGTACATTGCAAAGCAGTTTATCACTGAAACAACGCAAAGGAGGTGTGGTTTAGTTCAGAAAATAGTAAAAATGCAAAAAGAAGAACCTGGTCAGGGTTATGTGGTATAGTATCCCCTAGTCTTTATATGTTTTTAAAGTATGTTTGAATGTTGTTCTTGAACTGATTGAATCCTCTGTGTTTAGATGGTGCCTTTCTAAAATGAAGACTTTAATGGTTTTTGGCTTTCCTTCTTTCAGGGAAATCACATCCAGTACTCCGGTGACCCTTTGCAGGATTTCACGTTAATGAGATTCTTGGATCGCTTTGTGTACAGAAATCCCAAACTCAGCAAAGGCAAAGGTAGGCACTTCTCTGTGATCTACCATGGACCCACTAGTCTATCAGCCACTCCTAACAGTTCTGTATCAATAGTCATAAAATAAAAATTTCCCTCTGATTTATATTCTGATACAGAAAACACCAGCAGTGTGGTAATGCAGCCGAAGAAGAAGCAGTTTATGAAGGATATGCAGAATCTTGCAGGTAAGTCAGCCCCTTAAGTCAGTTAAGATTATGATGACTAAAACATTCTTGGTTGGTTAATGCAGATGTGTCATCTGCACTGTCTGTGCTGTTTGTCTTAGGAATAAAAGAAAGTGCCATCCATCAGGAGTGCAGTGGTCATGCCTGATGTTCAGGATTAGACCTCATCTTCTTGTCAGGATGTATGGAATCTGCACAGGAGGAACTTTGGATCTATTGAATAATTTGAAGAAAAAATGATGTAGAGAAAGTCAGTTATTCTATAGCCATTTTTACTCTGTTTATTATGATTGAAAAATGACTTAAAATACCAGAAAATGGATCTAGATAGTTACCTAATCACATTAAGTTCTTTCATTAAATGATATGGATTACTCCATACAATGCCATAGTTGCAGCTGTTGTTAGGATGGGTGTAAGGTATCTTTGGCGCTGTTATTTTGCTGAGAGTCTTCCTGCCTCCAGAAATAAGCTGCCTTTTGTCTAGTCCCACTGTTTCCAACAGTCAAGAGTAGCATTTGGTGTAAGAACCAGCAGTTAAAAAAACAGAGCAAACTATCAGTAAAACATGCTGCTTGAGGACAAAAGACTGTGGCACATCTTCTGTGGCAGAGTCTCAGTAGCATTCCCAGGGATGTGCTTTTCCACCAGCTTTAGGTGTGTTGTTTGCAAATAGGTTTTAGATATGCAGATTACTAAGTACTGATGTACTTTTATGGCTGGTTTTGTAGCTGGTAAAGCTTAAAATAGAAATTTTAGCCTATACACTTTGTTACATTCTTTAGTTTATTCTGAGTTGAAGGGGCAGACTGAGGATTTAGGACAGAATTTGGGGAATTCTAGTGTTCTACAAATGAAATATGATACAAAAATATGGATATATTAATATGGTTCTAAAAGTCTGCAGTTGTTGCATGTAGCTGATCTCTGCTGAGGCATAGGGAGCCGAGATTGCAAATCCTCTGGTACCTTCTACCATTTGAAGAGTCCTTCCGTGAGTGTGCTGATCTGGTTTCAGAAACTTGGACCCTTGTCACTTAGAAATTATTGTACTCTGTGCCCACTGAGATAATCTGTAGCCTTTCTTCTTTTGATTTACTTCTGAGGAGGAGGGAGGGGGAATGTGAGAGGGTAGAAAGCTCCTCCACAGGGAACCTGGTCATTACCTTAGTTGATCTGCTGTTGCAGTGTCATATTTTGTCTGAATTCCTCAGAAATGGAGGCAAGTTGAGGTTTGATCCCTTCCTCAATGTGCTGAGCTGGCACGTGGTCATGCTCTGCAGCTCCTGACAAGCATTTCTACTGCCAGGGAGTGCTGGGTGGAAGTAATGGCAGTGTTTTAGTGCATGGCAGCAAATTCCTCTTACTCCCTCCTTTCTTTCCTGTTACTGTTTTAAATGTATTCCTGCTGTAGGTGATTGCATCCCCCTGCCTTGCTGATGCATAACTGAGAACCAGGTTAGGGATGTGGCACTTGAGTTTTTCCATAGGATCTTTTCCATACTGCACATTGGAGTATGGTATATACACTGTGTTACTTTGAAGAGGTTTTCAGATAAGCTCCCATTATTGAATGGAGGACGTCATGCTTTTGTCTGTGTGTGCTGCTTAACCTCTGGAAAGAATACCTAGCACTTCAATTTGGGGTAAAATCAGTTCTTTTTTTGTTTTTGCAGTCAACAGTAAAGAATTCCGGGCCAAAGATGAAAGCAAAATCCCAGTGGATGAAGTGTTCTTTCACAGGTAATGGAATACTTGTGAACATTCATTTTAAATGTTGTTTTTTTAATGCAA
The DNA here is from genome assembly GCA_013400855.1 of Buphagus erythrorhynchus. Taxonomy (NCBI): domain Eukaryota; kingdom Metazoa; phylum Chordata; class Aves; order Passeriformes; family Sturnidae; genus Buphagus; species Buphagus erythrorhynchus. The sequence continues at coordinate 38,210 of VZTT01025576.1, read as the reverse complement.
TGCTATTAAAACCCACTGCATTTTGTAAATATTCTCTGGTATTCCAAGTGTTTGCAAATTTTGATTACTTTGAGTGACTTAAGATAATAATGCTTTTCTTGGACATAATTTTAACATTTGTTAAAAGCGCTTAGGAAAGAATATCACCTATGAACAAAGGCAATTGGGGCTTGTAGTTTAAGTAAATTAAGTAAGCTGACATTATAATAGAGAAGCCTTAAGTAATGAGTAATGATGAATATCTTGTGGGTTGTAATTCTTAGGCATTAGAGGTATATATAATGAAAGCTGGAATATAGCTTATGTTATTAGCATCAAAGCTTATTAGAATAAAACAAAACAAAAGAAAGTCAGAAGAAAGTCAGAGGAGCTACTTTTCAGAGTATTTAATTACTTATAGTTCTTTAGTTTCTTTGAATTTCCTCCAAGATTATGATATAAAAATGCAGTTGTAGTACTAAAATGGAAGTGATATCCATTTGGCAAAGATTTGTATATGGTCAAAATTGCCTTCTCTGTTTGGTGGTTCTTTAACATGAAATGAAGGTGAAAATGGTTGACAGAAGATAAAACTAAGACCCAGAAGAAGAGAGCTGTGTGAGATGGGTGAATGTCTTTACTTTTTCCCAATTATGTTCAAGTTGAATTTGATCCTTTTTTCCTTCTCAGTCTAAGGCAGATTTTTATACCTTTGTTGTGCTCTTTTATAAATTCATTATGTTAAAAATAACTTCTGCCACCTTGGCCAGTGAAATTTCATTGTTTTAAATATTATATTAGTGATTGATTTTTTGAAAAACAAAGTAAGTACAAATCTCTTGATTTTAGGTGTATTTGAAACATCACTTAGAGATTTCAACTGCCAACATACATGGGAAAAAATTTGCAGGTTTTTTATTAAAAAGTCATAAAGATCATCCCCTGTAATTTTGTGTCTGAGAGCAATATATTGTTTCAGATTTTATTCAAAGTTCGATAAGAAGAGAGAGAAACAAAAGCGTCTGGATGATGAAGAAAGTGTGGAAGATGTGGATGATGATGAATTTGAAAGAGCATTGGGTAAGGCTGTGTTCTTCCTTGCAGTAACTATCCCAGTATTCCTGGATTTTTCAAATTACTAATTTATAATTTTTATAGTTCATATTGTGTAAAAGAAGCAGATAGAGGAATATGGGAGTGGGAGAAAACTGGCTTTGTGCTCCTGCAGACAGCAGTTCCTGCTATCTGCTGTGTGAGCCAGCTGTGTGGCCGTTTGTAAAAGAGGCCTTGCTGCCACCACTGCAGTAGTCAGCTTGTTTAAGTGGCTGGTCTGATTCTGATTGTCTGATTTTGAACTTACACTTATGAGTGACAGTTCATGCCTTTTTGCTCTTTTCCTAATGTAGTCTGAGTGACATTTTCTAGCAGCATGAAACATTTGCCTTTATTTTTTCTTGTTTACAGTTTCTCTCATAATTTCTAATGTTTTTCATGAGGTTATGAGTTCAGCAAGGTCACTGGCAAGCTTCTACAGTAGCCTTAGCTCTTCTTGTAGCATTGTAGCATGTACTTTGCTTTGGAATTAGTGTATGATTTGTTCCAGAATTTAAATTTGTTAGTGTACCAGAAAATGTCCATTATTTTATTATTTCAAATTTTACTTATATGGATTTAAAAAAAATACAGTTAACTCTCCACAACTGTTTTGTACAGTATTTTGAGAGAATTCTGTATTCTTTTTTCAGGGTTCTTAGTGACTCAATTTATGTGGTCTTAGTTATGACAAGAATCTGTTATTAATTGCATTTGTCTTTTATTGTTAGTGTCTCCAATGAGAATTTGCTTCATAAATTCAGAAGCTTAAAATAATGACCCTATGTCTGAAAATTAGGTATTTTGCTATGCTAATATCATAGAATAGCTTGGGTTGGAAGGGACCTTAAAGATCATCTCATTCCATCCCTCCTGCCATGGGCAGGGACACCTTCCACAAGACCANAGAATAGCTTGGGTTGGAAGGGACCTTAAAGATCATCTCATTCCATCCCTCCTGCGATGGGCAGGGACACCTTCCACAAGACCAGGTTGCTCAGAGCTCCATCCAACCTCACCTTGAACACTTTCAGGGATGGTGCATTGCAGTTTCTCTGGGCAACCTGTTCCAGTGCCTAGCCACTCTTACAGCAAAGAAATTTTTCCTAATACCTAATCTAAACTCTCTTTCAGTTTGAAGCCATTACCCCTTGTCCTGTCACTACATGCCCTTGGAAAAAAATCCCTCTCCAGCTCTCTTGTAGCATCCTTTAGGTACTGGAAGACTGCAGTAAGGTCACCCTGAAGCCTTCTCTTCTCCAGTCTGAACAACTTCAGTGCTAGGAGAGGTGCTCCAGCTCTCTGGTTGTCTTTGTGGCCCTCCTCTGGACTTGCTCCAGCAGGTCCATGTACTTGCTAGACACAGTGACTTGCATATTTCTTTGTAGTAATAACATTTTTTCTTTCTCCCTAGATACTTTTGAAGCTGCTGATAATGCTGCTGTTGGCCAGGATGACCTTGATTTTGCTGGGTAAGACTTCAGATTAGTTCTTACTCTTCTTGTTTTAACATCTACAGAGAGTTTTACTCTCTGAAACTAGATAGACCTTTTTCAGAACGACTCAGAATATCACCTTGCAAAAAAGGCAGTATCAGTTTTACACTGAGTAATGCAGGTTTTCTGCATGTCCCATAATAGTTCATTATGACCTTGGGATGTTTACATGGATGTTTGCTATCTTAAATGAGATCTGTGGTATTGGTTTATCTTAATTAATTAATTAATTGTTTGTTTTATACAATGGAGTGACCCAGTAAGCAGTGTAAAATCTTGTTTTCCATTGTCTCAGGTTTCTATTTGAGAACTACCAAGTACAAAAGCAGAACGAGGCATAATGGCACTATTGCCATAAGGACTGGTTGTAACTAGGCCTAACACAGTTAATTAGCTTTGTGAGATCCAGAGTCACAGAGCTCTGTTTTCCTGAAGTCAGCACTTTCATTAATCATAGCATCATTTAGGTGGGAAAGGACCTTTAGGTTCATTGAGTCTAATGGTAAATGATTAAGTAGCTTCTGTTTTACTCAAAGTATCTATAATGCAGCGTTTGAATTTGCAGAGACTTTTTCCCTTGAGATGACAGCAGAATCAAAGTCTAAACTCCTAGTGAAACCTGAAACATTTTTGTGATCTTGACTGTGTTTAATAGAGCAGTTTGTGTGTTTTATAGAAAAGACTTTCTGAAAAGGAGCAAACACACAGAGGAGATAAAATACTGAAGTTGTAATTTCTGCTAATGTCAGAATAGGATTCTCTCCAGAATTTCTTAAAATGGTTGACTTTTATAATACAACTGCCTATACTATGTTGAAAACATACCTGAGTGTATAATATGTATATTTTAGGTTGCAGCCTACATTTGCAGTAGTTTGCAATGACGTTGAACTTTCTAATACAGTGTTTGCCAGTAGATAGATGTCATCTAGATGCAAACAGTATTTTTCCAGATGAAGTGCTAAGCTTGTTACATCTTTTTTTAGTAATATAAAAAAAAATCCCAAGGGTGGCAAGAAAGGCCAAGGTGGTGAGGGATCTGGTGCTGACTGGGAGGATTCTGATGATGAAGATGACTTCAGCGATCTGGATGATGACGAAGTCTCCTTAGGAAGTATGGAGGAAGACTTTGAAGAGGATATGGATGAAGAGGGAGGTGTATTTATGGATGTGTCTGAAGATGATAATGACCTAGGTAAAGCGCCATTTGTTACTGAAAAACAAGAAGAAAAAGCTTTAAAAATAGGTTATGTAATATGTAACTACACATGCAAATTCCAGTTTAGTTATCTAGGTGGGAAGTTTGGCTTTTAAGCAAAGAAATGGCACTTCTCTGTACAATGAAGTCTTAAGAGAAGCATTTCCTGGCACAATCTCCTAGTCAAGAGTGGGAATTAGATATCTGGGTAAAAAAACTTCCAAATGAGACATGTTTGTTTCATTCTGAAAATTGCATAACAACAGTAGCTTTATACATAAATAACTAGCTTCAGTAGGCAGAAATATTAAGAGCTAAAGGAGAAAAATTAAAAAACCTGGTCATTGATCATTTTTGTATTTCTTTAAACATAGTTAATGCTAATTTTTTTAAGATGAATTAACTTTCAATGAAATGGCTGTCTCACAAGTAACAGCTTACTCTTGCAATACAGCTCAAAAAACCTCAAGTTTTTATTACCACTGTACATGATTCTTGTACATGCATGGTTTTTATTTTTTCACCTGAAAAGCACAGTTTACACAGAATACTGTGCACGTTGCTGGAAAAGCAGAGATTAATGGAGTATTTCAATGAATAACTAAAGGTCACAGGAGGATTACTGAAGGTAGAGGAGGTAAACTGTTGTTAACACAATCTTTCATGAGATTATTATTTCACCAAACTTACCACCCAGACATTTGAGGTTTACCTAACAGCTGCTTTTAGCTTTTGTATTTTATGTATCATTCCCTTCTGGTGCTGTGGAAACAACATAAAAACACCACACCACAGACCAATTTTTAATTGTCCAGCTGGAGGAAACACTAGATTTGCTTATATGCACTGCCTTTTAAAGACCTGGACCATTATGACAAGTGTGCCTAAAAAGGAGTTTTAGTCTCTGTTGTATTTTTAAATACATGCACATGGTGTGAAAATTGGAGACTGATGGATTTGGGTTTTTTTCCTATCAGACTCGAACAATGACAAGCAACTGAAATCTGTCAGTAAAAAAGGCAAGAAAAAGAAAGATATGAATTTTGCGGGATCACTGGAAGGTAAGAAAACACTTATGTGAAAGCTTAATACAAATAAACTAGTCCAAAAACCTTTGGAGTAGAAGGATTTACTACAGTAGATTATCACATTTTGGATCTAGGTTCAGATTTTAATAAACCATAAATGAAAAGGAGGTTGTCCCCCAACCAGCCTAATTCAGAGTAACAATCTGCTGTTGAAGAGATGAGAGTTGAAGGAGGAATTTTGAAGAAGGATGGAATTGTACTGGTGGTTTGTGGATCTGTTAAACCTGATGCACAGATTTGTGCTATTTAATTCTTGGTTGGGAATTCTTTTTTTCTTTTAGGGGAAGCGGGGAACAAAGATTTCCAACATAGTTAATTCAGATTATATCATTAAGAAAAGTTCTAAAAATTTAAAACGTGGTAAAACTTTGTTTTAATGTCATTGGGAACTTGAAGTTGTGTCTCATAAGAATAATACTCTTTCTCTGAAGGATCTGGGCGAGGAAAGAAGCGAAAACGCCAAGATGCTGGAATACTGGCATCTGCAGAAGAGGTGAGTTGGATCAGTGCTTAACAAAAAGTGATCAAGCATTTTACCTGTTGCTTTGTAACAGAATACTAAAATTTCTCTCTTTAAAGTTCGGCTATCTGCTGGATGAAAATGCTGGGTCTAAGTTTGACAACATCGGAATGAACGCCATGGCCAACAGAGATAATGCAAGTAAGTACATGCTGCAAGTAGCAGGCAGTTGTAATGCTGAAACTCACTTCTTTCCCTTCAGGTTCTGTACGTGAAAACATGAACCACCTTTAACTGGAATACAGGGTCAGAAACCACACAGCAGGGGCAGTAGCTCAAAATCAGGAAGATGTGACAGTTTTCTCTGGTGATGAGAGATGCCCAGCGCTAAGTATTAACTGGGAGTAGTGGAGTGAATAAGGCTTCAGAGAAGAGGGAGAGGCTGTCACTGCCCTTTCACACTGTAAATAGGGACAGGCAGGATGCTCTTTGTCAAGCATTTGTGTGAATTCTGCTCAGGTAAAGTGTCCTTGATTCTTTGGGAAGGGAAGGCATGAGGTAGTGCTGTCTTACCTACCTATTGGCCTGTCTCCTTGCAGTATCAGCGAAGCAGAAAGTAATTTTCCCAAAATAATTCTAATGAGTTACATGTGTATATGCTGGTTGAATAAAGCTTTGTAAAGCTTTTACAAGTCTTGCTGGTGTTACTTGAAAAATGTTAGGAGTACTCAAACACTGCTCCTAATGCAAATGTGTCTAGCATTAGTAAAACAGAATTGACTAAATTGACTAAAACAGAAATTGACTAAAACTCTGGGATGGGAGGGTTTGTTTTGTGAATGAAAAAACCTGCAGCTTTCTCAAAAAAAAAGGCAGTTTTCACTTTATTAACTTTTATAAATACAGCAGTCAAGTTTTAACTCCTGCATGATTCATCTGTATGCCACATCAGGTCAGAGGTATCCATCGGCTCCTTATTTCTCACCTTTCCTCCTACAGATGTCAAACAGATCCAGTGGGAAATAGAGCGTGACAAGTGGCTTCACAACAGGGATGTGAAAAGCATCATCAAAAGGAAGAAACAGTTCAGGCACAGAGGGCTGAAAAACAAGTACAAAGGCAAGAAATCAAGACGATGAGCTGGACGTCTTGATGTGGACATTTAAAAAATAATTATTCTTAAATAGTTTTTTATTTAATCACGTCTTTCTTACTTCAATTTTTGCTGCTTAACCATGTCATCTGGTCATTCTCCCTTATGCCATGAATTCCAGACCACTCATTGGATTTGTAATAAACTGAAAAACAGGAAAATCCATGTCAGCTCTAAGTTAGACATATCTGACAAGCAGCCCCTTTGTGGCTTGTTTTATTCAGTGTGTAACCCTCCAGCTCTGAGGTCTATATCCAACAGTCTCACACTCCATGCCTTAACAATAAAAACTTCTGCAATGTCTCCTGAGGAAAGTTTTAAGCCATCCTAAGATCAGTTTTATATATTAAGATGCGGTAGAAGCTTCAGCCATCTTTCTGAAGCCAATGACTACAGACCCACCTTCCAGAATTGATGGAAACCTCTTCTGCATTGTGTATCTGAAATCTGACAAGAAAGATAAATCACAGTTACTTCCCAGTATATATTAAGATGAATAATTAAATGCACTATTTTTCTAACTAGGTTTGTTTTATTGAAATTTGTTTGAGCTCTTTAGTTACAGCTACCATTAAATAATGTGATAGGAATTTATTTTTTAAAAATAATTACAGATACTTTATTCAGGTTACTCATATGTGCAACCCCATCATCACAATGTTTTTTAAGCTTCCTCACAATTGTGATAACCCAGGTCCAAGCTACAAATTCACAGGAAGCTGCATGCCTCTCATAGACTGACATGCAAATAAAACCAGGGAAAACTGCTCTGTTTCCTTGTGCAGATTTAGATTTTCACTGAATCATTCCATAGGCCGCTCTGACAACCCAGTATAAAACCACAACAGGTTTATGCTATTTTAATTATTTACAGCAGCTCATAAAAAGATGTTTACCATTCTAGTACTAACACAAAGAAAGCAGTAAAAGCTTCACTCTGAGTTCACTGAGCTGTTAGATTGGCTCACTGCACCTTAGAGAACTGTAATTATAGAAAATATGCAAATGCATATAAAAATTGGAAAAGAGGACAAAAAATCTCAAAGATGAACGCTCAGCACCAAGTTACGATAGGCTGAAAACATCTCCATTTTTTTGTTCTATGGATTTTCTAATAAAAATGCAAAGATGGCTGAAATTTAACAGCCCGACATTATCTGGATCCTGGAAAACAAATGCAAACAGATGTGAAGGTGAAGCTCAGCTTGCAAATGATATGAAGGCCACACTACTGCTGAAATGGGTGGATTCTTGCCCTCCCAGCCACAGCAGCAGCTGCCTTTTGGCTCGCCCTGACCCTGCAGGTAGCAGGACAGGCTCTCTTCCCGCAGGGACACAGGTCTGTGGAACCAGTACTGCACCCTGCATAGCCCTGCATGCAAAGTGAGGCCGCTGCTCTGCGGAGCAAACCTCCTTGTAGTAACCAAACTGGTGCTTTGCTTACTACTTGCTTATTATAACGGGTGCTCTGTTACCTGGGCACGGAGTTGTAAGTGTAAGAGACCTGAGGCACTGAAGCTAAATAATCCGGGACACGACGCTGGCCGCCTCCTGCCAGCCGCGTCCGTCCTCAGCCTGGCCAATGTCAGATGGCAGAGGCTGCGAGACTCCGACACAGCCCGGGCACCGCTTCAAGGGCTCAACAGATGCCTGAAACGGGACTGATCAATTCCTGCCTCATTTGCGGACAGCCTCTGTGCCTTTTAAATCCTTATCTGGCCGGTGCTGTTACTATAAAACCGCGTAGGATTCCCCTGTTCCTGGTGTGGTCGCGTGCTGCCCCCTCCGCAGGATTGCTCGCGGGCATGGGTTTGTAAAACTACAAGAGCAGCTCGTTCTACAGAGGTAAATCCTAGGGGGCCGCCCAACAAGCCAGCCCTGTTCGCCTGCACTCACCCAAGCCGAACCCCTGAACCCCACACGGAAGGATTTCCCTACAAAACCCGGGCGGTGCGCGGCGGGCCCCGCGCAGAGGAGCCTCTCCTGCCCGCCCCCCGTTCCCGGCCCCCGCCGGGACGTGGCCCCTGCCCTCCCCGCCGCACCTTGGCTGCGGTCCATGGCGCGGTAGAGCAGGAGGGCGCCGAGCAGCCCCGCCGCCTCCAGCAGCAGCAGCCCCCCCA
>VZTT01025576.1:3967-29513 GCA_013400855.1 Buphagus erythrorhynchus | reverse complement strand
ATGACTTGTCGGTAGCATTGCCTTGTTAAGGTCTTGGGCCCGACGTGCTTCAGTAATCTCAGACCTCGGGAGAGGTTAATAATGCCAATCAAGAAGGATGGACTGCTGAGTGGACACAAAGAACGCAGCATTTATGGGCCACAAAGACATCCAACAGAACCCCCAGGAGAAGGAAGAAACTGATAAAGCAAACTCAGCTCTGACTGGGTAAAAGGTGATTTTTGGCAGGGGTGGATTGTGACCACCTACTCATGGCCATGGACCCAAGAAAACCATTGACCGAAAAGAAGAGAAAGACTGAGCATGTTGACTGATTAGCATGAGAAGCGAGGCCATCATTAACTAATAGAAGATAGAAGACTAATTAATAAGGGAACTATGTCCATTGCAGTGAATGAACGCTAATTCCTTAGTTTGCTAAATTGTATAAACAGTAAAAACTTTTGATAGTTGGCGTGCTTGATTTGTGGAGCACTCGGGTTGTGCAACTCTGAAATAAGTAATCAGTGTGTCTCTCAAGTGTCAGGAAAATTAATCCACGATGCCAGCGGTTTATGTCCAAAGAGGAGACAGAGGAGTTCTGTAACTTTATTTGGATAAAGGCCATGGGCATGTCCCATAGGATCTCTCAAATTGTTGAGGATGCAACCCTCTTCCTATCCTGAGTTCCTGACTGCATCTCCTTCTTCCTTTTCCCCATTGGCTGAGGTACTTGGAAGGAGCAGACTTCCCAAATCACCTGCTCTGTGCTCCCTTCTAATATGTGCCCCCCTTTCATTGTATAAAAGAAAGAAAAACCTATTCATAATTCCATTAAGTCTTTGTTCTTCTTCTCTAGGATTAGGAATTTAACGTGGCCTTGGCTGGGCAACAGTCTGTGTTGATAGTAACATTTTCTAGAACTAAGTGTTTCTTCTGTTACTTCCCTATCTAAAATTCCTAGCCCTATCTACAAGCAGATTCACATGGTCTGTTTGTAAAGACACATTCATCTTATTCCTTTCATTTTCATTGTCTTCTATTATTCATATTGCTCTTAACTCATATTATGGGACTGACTTTATTGCCAAAATAAATTCTTCAGATTTTCCTTAATAGGGGCTTTATTTTCTTTGTAAGATGCTTCCCCTGCCCCCCCTCTACTAGAGTTTTGTAAGATTAGATATAATATTTTTGCTGCTCATTCTTACAGGATGATTAATTTTCCAATTCTTTTTTCCCTGGTGGCTGGTTTTGCAAGTATTGCTTGTACTCAGTGGGATTTCTTAATAAAGTAATTCCTGCTCTGAGGATTTTAAGTGAACAGGATCAACCCAAGCAGCAGAAGCTCAGGGTTGTTGGAGAAAACAAGGATCCAGAAAAGGAATTAATTACATTATCATTGTAGCAGTTCTGGCTCTAACCAGAGAGAGTCCTAGGTCAGGGTCTCATTTAGCATATAGAATTTGCATTGGTTGGCAAGTTCTGATCTGGAAAGAAACTGTAGTGTATTTAGGGGCTTAAAAAATATGCCTGTGGTGTTTAGAGTGAATTTATAGAAGCTGTAAGACAGAACACTGAACTATTAAGAGGCCAAATAAAAAAGAAGGAACAGGCACAAAATGTGAAATATCTTTGTTTTAAGGAGCCCATAATCCCTTTGAGTTTGGGTCCAGACTCCTGCTGGACCCTACACAGAGGTTATTTGTCATATCTTGGCACTGACTTTTATTTCTCACAGAGTTTGGAAGAGTTCAGGCGTGGAGACATGGTACGGGTTGTCTCTGAGGTTTAGTAACTCAGTAAACCTCCCCTGCTCAGGGCAAAGGATGAGTAGATAAAATCTCACACTTTGTGAGTGTGGTAGACAGTTTGTGGTAGCTCAGCAGGGGAATATTTTACTAAAGACCACTGCCAGTTGTTCAGTAGGAAAGGAGGTTCACAGCTCCCCATGGTTTGGTGAGCAATGCAGCACCTTGTTACCTGGTAGGCACTCTGGTGGAAAAGCCTGTGTGGAAGGTTTCGCAAAAGAAATGGGAAAACAGGAGGGAGAGAAAATGATGCATTTGTGCAGTGCAGCATGGTTTCAATCTGCGAGTAAATATCTTGGAATTTTTTCCCATTTGGATATTTACTTCTACATTTTAAAACCGTGCTAAATAGATTTCTTGTCCTAATTTCCTGTAGCTTGCAAATCATGGTGAAAAAAAGGCAAGACTAGAGGAAAAAAGAATGAAACGGAAAGATTACCTGCCCCAGTCTGAAACGAGAAATTGCTGGGCTCCCTCTTGCCCCTTGATGTGACACTTGGACCCACCAAGCCATAGTATCGCCAGGCAGAAATAAAAATGTCTCTGCAGGTCTCTTTCTCTCTTGAGCTGAGGCACCCTGATGTCTGGCTTCCTCTTCCAGCTTCTTGAGTGTTTTCCATGCTGGGCTCAAACTCTTTGGCATTTGCCATGCTTAGATGGTCATGAACATGTGTGATGAAGGAACTTGAATTGAGGCCATTCAAAAGCTTTGTTTCTTAAAGCTGTAATGTTATCCTCATTCCTTTTACTTGTTAAGTATTGTGAAGGTTAAATTACAGCAAAGTCTAACTACTAAAGGTTTTCCCCAACTCAGGTGTGTGTAGTAGAGAGAGAAACTAATGCACACTATTGGTGAAGAAGGGATTAAAGACAGTGGCTCTTCAGGAATCAGTAGTTCCCAGGAATGGCTCATGTGGTTGAGAAGCCAGTAGGGAATTGAGATTGGGAATTTTAGGTTTATCAATTATAGCTTTTTGTTAAAATGAAATTTGCTTTTGAGCCTGTCTTGGAAGATGTGAGCATGGATTTGTAAGTAAATGGGAGAGTGATATAAATGATATCCATCATACAATGTCTTATATAAAAGCATGATATTAGGTGGTATATAAATGATAAATGTGTTATAAGACATTGCATAATGTGTACCTGTTATATATACATTACTGTATAAATGACACGTATCAGCTGCTTCTACCTAAGCATCTGAGGCTCTTTTTGTAAGATAGGGTGGAATTTATTCCTTTCTGGGAATAACTTTCCACAAAAAGCATGAATTGTTTGCACTGTGTTTTCCATGTTAGTGCATCTGGCAGCTGGATTCACATGGGACTCACTGCAGGAGGCAGTGGCAGCTCCACAGCTCCATCACAGGGGCCCCATGGGAAGCTTTCCAAGCACTTCCCCACAGGGACACGGGGAGGGTGCTGTGGGTCAAGGTGAACACACTGTTCCCTTGCTCTGTCTTGCCAGCAGTTGGCAGAGCAGCAGTGGGGCAAATGGGAGTCATGGAAGCCTTGGGGAAGCTGGCTCTGTGGTGCAGCTCCAGGCTCATGCTGGAATGGGATGCAGAATGGGGGAGGCTTTACTGCAAGATGCCTTCCAAAGGGTAAGGGGTGGGGAGCGAGGCAGGTGTCTGGGGGAACAGCTTTTCTAGCACTTGTTCTGCCGTGTGCTTTATGGACACAGCTACAGGCACAGCTGAGGACATGCACGGGCTGTGACAATGAGTAAGTGACTCTGCTTTGCACTTGACCCAGGGCAGCAGAGAGAGGCAAACACTTCCCTCAACAGAATGAGCACAGTTTCTTGCTAATTCCTTCCTTCTCCTACCCAGAATCTTCCCTTGTGTCTCACTGTAAAAGACAGGAAAGCTCCTGTCATTTTCTATCACTGACTATGTTATGAATATATTAAAAAAATATTAAGTGCATTGTTGAGTCGGTTCTGCCTCCAGTTATTAGTGAGTCAGGAAGGTCACAGTTACAAAGCTGTTGAGGATCTCATTAATGGAAAACATTATTTTGTTTATAATCATTTGAGTGCTTTGGTGTTGTCATTTGATGACTATTATATTGAATTAAACTTTGCAATGAGAAGGCTCTGACATCTTATTTTAACCTCTGACATGTTTTATTTTGTTCTCTGGGTTTCTTGGTGTGGGTATGAAATGGCTTATCTAGATTTTAAATGACTTGATATTTACAACTGTCCAGAGTATATGTGTAAGCACAGAAGCAATTTTATTAAATGTGGAGACCCAGGTGTTGCTTTGATTTTTTTAAAATGTTCAATGCCTTCTGATGTTTTCATTCTTGCTTCCAACCTTCTCATACATTTTCTGTAAACAACTCATTGTTTTTCATTCTTTCATGTGAGTGGAAAAAGTTGATGGACTGTTAGTTTGTCCAGTGTCGTTGGAGAGGTGACACTGTCACCCTCCAATCCACTGTCACCTTTAAAAAGTTATATATATGAAATCAAAAATTAAAATTTAGTTCTTTCACCTTTTAAGTTATGTGTACACACGTCTCGTTTCTCGTGTCCTATAACAACACCCAGGTAAATACCGGGTTAGTGAAACAAAATTGTCAAACCATTTAAAACTGTATTTTTCTCTCTCCTGCACTCCTGCACAAAAGTTATTAAAATGAAGTCATGCAGCAAGTAAGGCTATTTCTCCTGAGATGGGAAAGAAGATGATTTTGGATGACTAATGGCTTCTGATTAGGGGCTCTTTCACACAGGCAACTCTCACAAATCATTGCTGCACTGTGTAAAAAACATCTTCTCTATTCTGGTTCTGTTTAATTCTGAAGAGAATAAAACAGATTCCATTTCTAAGGATTTTGATAACATATCTGAATTATAATTGCCTCCCCAAGTCTATTTTCAAGGAAAAAGGTACAGTGAGTTTTTTATTTTTCCAAGACAAGCCTCATCTCTCTGACAGTATCAGCATGCAAGACTAATTGTGGGGCCATATCCTTTATTTGCACCCAAGCAGGTGACACTGAGGGAAAGCAACTTGGAGACAGTGGGAGTCTCATGATACTTGGGGTCTCTTAGCATCCCCTACAATTTACAGTAGCCTCAGGGGTATTGGAGCTGACATAAGCAAGGACATAAAAAGAGCTGTTGCAGTGCTCTGAAATTGCTGGAGTGTTGTGATTTCCTTTTTTATGCAACTCTTTTTTATGCATTGTCATGACGGGAATGAGTGTGGCTGCTGTGTCTCTGGGAGATCTGCTGTGTCCTTGCAAAGAATCATGAGGTTAAAACTTCAGCATTTCTGGTACTTGGTCACTGAACAGTGGCAGATGCTTAGCACTTCCAAGATGCACTACAGAGGAAATGAATAATTGGTTAAGGGATAGAGATTTTTTCCATGTTTTATTGTTATTTTTTCATGCATGAGGCAGGAAAAAAGTATGTATCTGGCAAAAATATTTAATGTGTGTAATGTGTTTTCAGAAGTGTTCATGCTTCTCTGAGGATTACAGTCTCTTAAGGATTTCAAGAAAATTATTGAAAAATGGGAGATGATTGTAACAGCTGTGATTTTCTAAAGGAGATTTTCCTGACAGGAGGTTGGCAAATGGTTCCTTACTATTTCTCAGGTCCCAGGTAGTTATGGGATAGTATTCAATGACAATATTACAGTCTTTCCAGTTACTTCTTTCTACAGTTGCTTCATGACATAAACAAACCTTGGAAGTGGTGATAAGGTCCTTATTGTGATTACGTTATAATTTTGTTCTGCATGTCTTTATTAATAAAATATTTTAAAACTCCCAGTATGTTACTGGTTGCAAAATATTTGGTTATACTCCCACTTTGGTTGCCAGGGTAAATTAGTGATCTAAAATTGCTGACCTCTTTCTCTGACTCCAGATAGTAGTGTTGTTTTGAAACCCCAAAGATACAGCTGTTTCATTTTTCCATTTCCATAACAATGTGCCAAGCGTCCCCAGTTACAGCTCTGGGGATGAGTACTTTTCCGGATTAATGACAGATCTGCATTTTTACAGACACTGGTTGTAGTTGAAAAAGCAACAGAAAAAAATATTTTGAAAACAACTAAATGGGGCCAGTGGGAAAACAGCTGTGCCATAATTAATTTCCTGATGGCCGTACATCACGATAAAGGAGGCAGCTGAATGCCAGAAGGGGAGAATGTCCAAAAGATGCTTTGCTTCTGGGTATTTGCTCTTCCAGCAAAGGGTGAGGGAATCTCATGGCAGCTGGACAACGGCATTGGGTCAACATTCTGCCACTTATTGTTGGAGGAAATGCTGCAAGTTCAGTGTCAATGAAATGGCAGTTTGTTTTTTTAATGTTTCTCCACATTAGGCCAAATACCTCATTAGCAACCTGTATTTTAGATTTAGGCTGATGTCAGGCTTTGTCTGTTGAAAGATGTTTACATGACAGTATAGTCACAGAAGGGAAGCACATAGTGAGATTCATGTTTATGTGTTTACCTACAAAAGTTCAGAGCAAACCTCTGTTGTTCTCTTGTACAGACAGTACCTTGGAAAGGACAGGATGTTCTTTTTTGTCTGCATTGATGTAACCAAAAGGCAACAGAAGGCAATTCTTCAGTTGTACAGAAAAAAAGTGCTCAGTTAGAAAAAAAGGTCACACAAATGCTTTTTTCTCTTCTTTACAGTCAGCTGGGGATCCTGTTTTGATCCTGCAGTCACCTGGAACAAACACATTGAAGATAAGAATACTGTAATCATAATATATGAAGACCTGAAAGGGGTAAAGCAGATGCTGTTTACTGACAGCCAAAACACATCTGAGCCTATTCCTTGAAATCTGCTGAAATTAGGAGGAAATGGCACAGGTTTCAAAAAGAGCAAAATCAAGTTGATTTTAGTGACGAGTCTGGCTATACAGAAGCAGAGCTCCAGAAAACAGAAATGCAACACAGAAAATAGTGAATGAAATTATTAGATGATGGCAATGCACATCCCAAGTGGGTAACTCCCTTTAGAGGAAGCATATTGCACATCTTTATTTCACTGTACTGCTTTAAGAACTTGACTGCCTGTGTAAAGCAGATAGCTGCATTCTTTGGATTCTCACCAACAGCTGAGCAGATCCAAGCCATTGCAG
Source organism: Buphagus erythrorhynchus (assembly GCA_013400855.1). Lineage (NCBI taxonomy): Eukaryota > Metazoa > Chordata > Aves > Passeriformes > Sturnidae > Buphagus > Buphagus erythrorhynchus. The sequence goes on along the minus strand of VZTT01025576.1, from coordinate 22,602 downwards.
GAAGGCACACTTTCCAGCCAGTGAGTGTTAAAGACGACTCATGGTGCTGTTGGCTTGATTCTTTTCCATAAGGGTAAATTTGTGTTTTGCCAGAGCAGTGAATGGTAGCTCTTTGTCTTGGGCAGACAGGAATTTGGATCGATAGATGGTTAATATTTATGTATAATTGTCAAGGCTGGGTGTTGTTTAAGAAACACGGATTGTGCTTCAGGAATCTCAGTTGATTTCACCCCAAGGGCCAGCACCATTCAGTAAAGCCCCATATAGTATGATTAGCAGAAGTGCCCTACAAGTAGCACACCCTCCATAGTGGTGTGCACTAAGCGCCAACTAAAACAAAGAAGAATTTTATCTTGGCTTCTGTGATTCCTATGAATAGCCAGTAGACTGAGTGCCTCCACAGATCTTTCTTCTTGGGTTTTCTAAATAACCCTCGTGGTTGCCTATGGACCACAGTCAACTCACAGAATCCAGATGCTCCACAGGTTGATCTGTGTTTTTTAGCCATGGATCAGGCTAGAATCTTAGGCAACCCCCAACTGTGGGCTCTCCAAAATCTAGATTAAAGGTAGACTGCAGTTTAGAGCAGTGTCTGGTTGCAACAAACAAAGCTCTTGCAGTTAAAAGACACACTTTTGAGTTTTCTGGGTTGGTGTCACAGCTGCTGGTTATCTTTTCTAGTCTTCTGCAGCTGCACAAGGTATATGCCAGAGCTAGGAAGGCAGATCAGCAACTTCCCCCGGTTGCTTTATGTTCACATTCTATTGAAGACACCAAACATAAAGCAAATGTGTGTATTCTTCTGTCAAATATTTTTTCTTATAGGAAAAAGAAATTATTCTGAGATATGATAAGAGAGAAAAGTTAGTCTTTGGTTTACTCTTTGGTTGTTAGACTCAAGGGTAATAATTTCCTCTTCTTTATATTCAATATATTCTTTATATTCTTGGAGACTGGAGGAATATTTTTGCTGAAGCTCAGAGCCAGAAATTGGCTACCAAATTCACGGTGTGCTTATAAGTAGCTAAGCTGGAAGTGAAGTTTAGATATGATGTGTATTGCAAGGTCTGAACATCCTTTGTAGAAAAAACCCACTAATGTTCAGGCTGTTTTTCATTCACCTCTATGAAGTAAAATAGAAACCAGGACAACATCCAATTTAAAAATTTTGAATATCCATGCAATTGGCAAACCTGTTTCTGATGGCTTAATTTACACAAGCAGTCCTTGCTTGTGCAGTTAGTATCATTGAAGGCCACTGGGCTCTCTTAAACAACCAGTAGAGCTTTGGCCTCCTGTGTTTTCAACACTGACTTCTAGCTTTGATTTCTTGTTTCTAGTAGAATCCTGTGTGGAATATATAGCAGTAATTAAACCTGCTGAAATCATTGGAAATATATTCAGTAGGTTTGGAGTGATTTTCCAAGAGGTGTTTTAAAGCAATCATGAAGTGTCATTTTGATTCTTAATTTCTAAGTTCACGGGATTCATATATAGTTTTAATTTCCAGGTTCATAGTGTAAAATGAAGTTTCAGAAAGTCTTGTCATTGCATTTTGCTCCTTTCTGTGTGCTGATCTATTTAAGAAAAAAGGTAAAAGAGCTCAGTGGTAAAAATTTTCTCTCCCTTTCAGCAATATTGTTTTTCTTTTCTTTGATAGTTTGAGATGACTGGAAATGGAGCCTTTGTCTGGGTTATCTATGTTTACCTGGTTTTGCTTGGGTTACTTTATGCTTAAGAGTAGTACATATGATCTCAGAGCCAGGATGTGGACTTTTTCTGGATGTCTGTCTGAGAGCTTTGAGCTGTTGCTGTCCAGAACAGAATGGCTGTGCTTTGGTGGAGCCAGAAGACCAATGTGCACAAGATGGTTTAACACTGAACAGCCTCATAAGAGGGTGTCTTTTTAGGCTGCAGTTTTCCCTTGAGAGGCTGGTTAAGCATCAGTCTTTGGCAGCTGGTTGCTTTTCTCACAGGAGACATTTCTTTATCTCTGAAGAAAAGGAATCCAAGGGAAAAAGTGCTTGGAGAAAGAATATGTGGATAATGGGCACGCAGTTGCTAATTTAGTGAGTAGAGAAGGTTACAGTCTTCTTTCTCAGTTTTTCAGCTTCTATATGATAAATAATTGCTTGTGGTAGATGTGCCTTGGCCAGAGTGAAAACTCAAGTGTTGGATACTTGAGGTGTTGACACAAATGAACTCTGTGAGAGCATCTGCTGCACACTTTGTTAGCTGATAGTAAACACAACAAACTCCCAGCCATCCAATGCTAACGAGAATCCCCTTCTGAAAGTCTGTCAGTGACAGGGGGATGATTAAGACAGCTTAACTGCAGTGCATAGTTTGGAACATCTTGTCATTTGGTATTCAGGTCTCCACAAAATCTTGTTTTCATGTCTTTCCTAACATATTACCCTTTACTTTTCTTCTCCTGTTCTAGGCATGTTTATTGCAGCAATGTCACCTGTGCACTGCTCTTTGATGGTGCAAAACCCTCCAGCTGTTGGTCCTTTAGGGTGACTAGCTAAGATGCCAGTGTCCTGAAGACTGGCATTCACATCTTGGGAAGAGAGGGTCAATGTAGCCATGAATTTTCTTTCAAAATTAAAAGCTGTAATAATGGTCATTTAAAGTAAGTAAACCAAAAGTGAGGTACCAGCGAGGATGGAAGAGCTAAACAGAAATCAAAAAATCAAGCTGTATCAGAATGAAATGGGTTAATACCAAACAAATGAAAGTTTCTAGTCACTAAAGCTATCTTAAATAAATATGAGGTTCCCTATAACCTTTATGTCGGTACTTGGAAAAGCAGCAGCATTCCATGGCTATTTGCCTCACTGTACCTGCTGCAGCAGTGGGTCAAGATCATTGCTAAGCAATTAGTAAAAGTAAGTAAAAAAGTCTTTGGTCAAGGATGATGTTGAAGCAGGAGCACTTGTTTAACTTCTTCTTAAAATATGTTATCTGAATTACTGATAGATCAGTAATAGCTAGCCTGAGTACTTAAAGTTCAGTGAAATATTCCAAAACAGTTCAAGAGGAAATCTTATCTCAAGATGCTAAATAGACTGCTCTTAAACATTCTTAAAAATAGACCTTTTGACCAGCAATATTATTTAAAATGAGGCTGTTTAGTTGTCTGAGGGAATATTTTATAGGTGACATTCTAAAATTCCTTCTGTCTGATCTGCACATTCTTCCCAGGGCATATTCACATACTCAGTAATTGCCAGCTAGTGATGGGCACTAAAGAATGAATATAAGATTTCTGAGTGTGAGGGGCAGCTGATTTTTTTGCAGCTATGTGTGACAGGTTTGGTTCTGTTAAAAATGATGTGGTGGGGTAACAAGAAAGAAAGCTAGATCTTATGTCACTGGAGAAAGGGAGAATTTGTACCTTCTTCAAGCATTTTAGCACATTCAGGATGAAAAAGAACTGTGAGGTGCTTTGAGATGGTAGCATTATCCACCAGGTCAAATCCAGTAGCTCACAAAGATTGCAGCTGTTGACAGCAGCTAAACCAAACAAATAGTAAAATTAAGTTCCTCATTGTGGAAACTCACCATATTCTTTCCATCATAAATATAGGAAGCAATTTTGTATATGTATTTTCCATTTCTGTATGTTATACTCTATATGTTTTAGCTTTTTTTTTTTTATTATGGTACTCAGCAGTAAAACTTTGAAAGGTATTTTTGACACACAACATTTAAGGAATATATGGGATCATTTAGCTTCTAAATGAGAGGGTTTTTTCCATTCTTTGACCACAGTTTTGATATCACCTTCTTTCTGTATTTGTAATCTGCTTCACACTTACTATTTTCCAGCAGTTGTAGGTATTTATGATGTCTACATTTATGGTAATTGGTAAATGCTGTTCTGTTAATACTTCTGTCACCTCAGTTTTCCTTTTGAGCTATTCAGTAGCGATCATAAGGCAGGAAAGTATATCTAAATGGTATTGAAAAAGAAATTGGAAGTCTTCTCTTGGAAGAGAAAAGAAAAAATGTATCTTTTCTATGCAAAACATACTCCCCTTGTGTGTGTTTGGGTGTCAGTAATCCAGCCAAGAAGGAGAAAAATTCTGCTATTGAATTGTAATAAAAGTAAAATGAGATTAAAGCAGACAGAGCTGAGCTCAGTTTTCTCATTGTGAAATGTAAGCATTTCATATTGCAGCATTATTCAGTACATTAATTGGAAAGATAATGAATGTTGAATTACAGTAGAAGTATTGTAAAACCACAAGGCACATATGATATCTACAGGAACATAAAATAATTTTTTCTGAGGCTAGGCTGTTACAAAGGGTGCCAAATGGATTAATAATGAAAAGGGACATGAAATACAACAACCACAATCTTTTTATAACAACAGATGCCTGGACTTGTATTCCAATGTGTTGGAGTTTTTTTTTTTTTGTTAAAGTCCAAACATTGATCTGAATTTTGGCTGAAGGATCTTTGGTGGGGATTAGAACCTTCTGTTTTACTTGTAACACCCTGCAGAGCTTGGCAGTGTATACTGGAAGTGTCAAAATGTGAGTCGTTTGTGATTGTTACAGATGTTAATATTGACAGGATTGATGTAGAGAGAAACAAAGAACAGCAACATTCAGAATGAGAGCACATTGTATCACTGCTGTGTTTGAGTGCATTGGTAGAGCACTCTGGTAAAATGTAATTTATGTTCAGGTGTTTATGGTCTCAGATGCAATTGTCTTGTATTGCTATTGCACTCTGCAATGCGTGTCAATTGCATATATGAAGTATTAGCCAATAAAATATTCAGTTTGTATCTGAACTAAGGGTTTTTCATATGATTGTTTGGCTTCTGCAAAAACTCTATGGGCTGGAGGAAGACAGAAAATTAGTCTTTTTCTTAGCTCAAAATGTGAGGCAGTCAGGAACAGTCAGGAAATGAAAGGGGGCTGGGAAGCTGGTATCTTGGGAGGCTTGTGTACTTGTGAATAATTTAGGTTTATTGACATATGCTTGTGGGCTCTCCACTGAGTTCCCTGCTGTTTTATATTTTATAAGCCAGTGAAGCCATTTTCATTGCTAGAATACTCATTAGCATTGCCCCAGCAGGTAAATAACTCATAGTTGCATTATTGTGTATTTCTGATCTATCCATAGGCAATGTATTTATATTCAGAAGAAAAAATGAAATACTAATCTTAGGCATTAGACATACATCCCAATAAATGTTAAAAAAAAACAAAAAAAGCCCCAACAACCAACCAAAAATATTGGTTTTCTCCTTTATTTCTCATTTATTTCTGACAGACAGCTATTGGAACAACTTCTGCAGATGTGGTGAGACCTCGTGGAGGCTGGGATTCTGTGCATCTCCATCCCTGCAAATCCAGGTGGGTACACCTGGCCGTGTCATGTCAGGTGTGAACCCAGGGCCCTCACCATGCTGGGAGGAGGCTGCAGTGGGAAACCCCCTCTCCCCTTACCTTGGGAGCAGTGGGAAAACTCCATGGCTGCCACAGCACACTGCCTTGGGGCTCTCCTGCTGCAGGATCCTTCTCTCTTGGGCTGTCCCATGCTACATGGCTGGCTTTTAAAGGTGAGAGAAGTCATTCTCCATGTTGGAAAAATGAAGCCTAGCTCTTGGAGCTGGGGCAGACACAGGTGGGAGTCTGTTCCCCTCCTGGTGACAGGGTCCCAGCCTGCCTGGGGTCACTTGGTGGTGAAAAGCACAGTACATTCCCTATTATATCTGAATCCCAAACTCCTAAGGGTTTTTCTAGCAGTAAAACCTGACTGTATTCTTGCCAGAGAGAGAAAAAACATGGTGTGGGGCATGTGGGGGAACAGGACCACATAAAAACAAGAGGATACAGAGGGAGATCAGCTCTGAAGGCTGTATGTGTTTGATGAGTGTGTTTCCCATATGGCTGGAGATCATAATTTGGAGCAGAAAGCCTCAGGAAAGCCACCTGCACAATGGTGCCAGTGGGAAATGTCTGTGCCCTCCAGAGTCTCAGCAGACAAACAAATGTGTCGGAGTGCTGGGGTTTGCTCAGGTCCTTGTTGGACACAAAGCACAGTATTCATGGTCAGGAGTAAACAGGGCTGTAAACAATCTTCTGTTCTTATTAAGTCCAAATTTCTCTGTGGCACTTAATTGCTTTTGCAGGCTATTTTATGTCTCTCCAGCCCCCATGTCCTGACTGTTGTCATTTTAACTCAGCATCTGAAGCACAAGAGACAGACAGTGTATTTTATACATGGGTGATTTCACAGTTTCTGGACAGTTTCTGGTCAGGCCCTCCAGGTCTCTCTTATGTTGTTTTTCACTGTCCATGTTTTGAATAGTTTACAATTTGAGGGCCATACAAGTGCTTTGTCCACAAATGAATTGTTTGCTGGGAGGCCAACGGCACTGAAAGAGAAGAGAAATGCATGAATATAGAAAGATGACTATGTAATGAGTAGAATAAATATCATTATTAAATGCTGTAAAAGCTGTTTGCTGGCACGGCAGACCCTCCAGAATAACGATAACAGAAGTAGCCTGAGTTTGCTTCAGAAGGAAAACTGCTCCGAGTCCAGCGTTAAATTGTTGAGGATCAGAGGAAGAGACAATCCATAGCTCAGGTACAGCTATGCTGCAGTCTTTCAGAAGGTGTGGAGGCTTCCAGGACTGAATCCTGCTTGCTCCCTCTGTAACCCACTTGTGGCAGCATATCACTCCCCTGGCAGGTCCCACTGCACCCCACAGCTGCCCTGCTGTCCCTGAGGCAGTGCCAGGCATGGTGTCTTGGCCACAGGAGCTACTGAGATGCTACAGCAGTTTATTGTGAGCTTAAAGAGACAAAAAGAGTTTTCAAAAGCTCTGTTCTGGGAGGAACCATGATTACTGCACTTCTGAGGACCCACATCAGCAAAGGCCAGCCCCTCTAAGTGACACTGATGCTCAGCAGTGTGACCCAGAGGAAAGCAGAATCCCACAGCATGGATGCAATAAGTGTGACTAATCCAACTTGCCAACTCTATGCCAATTTGTGAAATGTCAGTGAGGTGAGCAGGATGAATAAATGCATGGCATCATGGAGCTGCTCATGGGTGTACATGGGAGAGTGGCTGCAATATTGGTGCACTGGAAGAGTTAAGCAGTTAATGAGTTTGTTTGGGGATGGTCTGGAAAATGGCACTTGTTATTTGCACATTAAATATTGATACCTGCACTCACTAATCTTTTTAATGGCAAACTGAGTGCAATTTTATTGTGTTCTGGGGTGATTATATATAAATCACTTTCTTTTAGAAAAAGTTGTTTAGAATTAAATGCAATGTTCTGTTATTGCTGGGTTTCATGGACTTCTGCTAACTTCTAAGAACACAACAGTTAGTTGGCATTTAATTACATGTGTACCTAATCCAAATCAATGCAACATTTTATAAGGATAATTGGTAAGTTGTCATGTAGGTGGTTTCTCTAAATGGGTTCATAGCATTTAGAAGGACAAAAGAGATTTCACATAAATAATAGGTTATTAGAAATAAATGGGCATGCAGTTATTCATAGTATCAGAAGTGGACAATTCAGCTTACAATGGAATTCTCAGAATGCTACAGCTACAGTATTTGCATAAAATAACTTCTGAAATTTGTAGTTGGCTTTGTTTCCTATTTAGAATGCCTTGTGTAATTATTATACTAGTTCCCTTTTGAAGCAATCCATTATAATGTTAATTATGTTAATTCGGATGCTGTGAATAATTGGCCATGTATTCAGTAAAATTGACTTGTGGTTTTGGCCCCTTAAATATGAGTGAACCATCTTATGGGGATATGTGCTTGATGTCTTTGGGGCCATCTTTTTCTAATTTTTCCATAAGAGCATCATACAATTAATGCTCTATTTGGAGCAAATTTGAAGTTGGGGAGGAAGTTTTGACTTATATTTACCTTTGGAGAGCAGAGCTGGATGCTGGGGATTGTTACAGAAAAAAAACCCTTATTTTTTCCTTCTATGTACCATAAATGTTACCTGAAATTAAACAAAAGAAGAGAGCAGTGCCACATTCTGTTCTCAGATAAATACTTTCGTTAGAATCAGCTGCTGCTGTGGCACTGGCATCAGTCTGTTGGGGATGAGTTTGACCTCTTAAGTGCTCTCCCCTGTGTACTGGAAAATGCTCCAGCTCTCTTTCTATTGAGGGGAACAGGAGATAATTAATGTTGTGCTGGTTTTTCGTGCCATGTGAACACAGTTGGGTTGCTGAGGGGCCAGCACTGGTTTAGTCACTAAGTGCTCGTTTTGTTCCATCTGTTTGATTACCAGGTTCAAGAGTAGTACATGAAAAGACCTATCAAAATGCCCTTCAGCAAAATGTGGCATGATCCTGCCCTGCAAATGTCAGATTACTATTTGTGTTGTGACAACCTGTTCTCTGTGCAGATGAAAAAGCCCATTATATTTTTGCAGCATTACAGGAGAGAGGAAAATCCTGAGGGACAGCAAAGTCTCTCTAGTTGTATGTAATTCCATCACTTTTATTCTCAAGGCAGCAGTCCTGGGAATGAAGCCATCCACATCTAGGTACTGGCAGTGGTTACAGGGTATGAGGAACATACTGGACTTTTCATTTTGTTTTTTACACTGCTTTCCTTAAAATACAATCTCATGTTCCTTCAGGTAGATCCCCAGGGGATTTCAGGGCAAGGTCAGACATGGATGCGTCCCCTTTTTTGCTATTCCCCACCCCACAAAACAAAAAAGCAGCAGGGACTGCTCCTCTCTCTTTGTTTAACCAAAGTGGTGATGCCAGTGTCCCCTTCTTGTGTTTATGGAATGACCTTATAGTGGGATCTTACTCCTAACTTTAATTCCTTCTGCAGATGGAGGAATCAAACCTGTGCCTCCCAAGACAGAACAAAAGTGCCAAGTTGTGGACTGCTGTGATATAAAGAGGCTACTCTCCTGTTGAAACTATTGCACAATCAAAATTAGTCAGGCAAGATAGAGTGACTGTGACTGACTGGGCCAACATGCATGCTATTGGGAGATGGGAGCTGAGGCACTACACTTGAGCAGGAGGGAAGGAACTTACTGGTCCTTTGCACTCTGCAGCAGTACATTCATTAATCACTGAACTCTGCATTGTGCTCTATTTCTTGAGTGGAAATGGCTGCTGCTGCTGTGCCTGGTGTGGACAGCAATCCTATGGGTGCCTGTCAGGCAGGCATGTGAGGTCAGAGGTCCTCAGGGAGACTGGGAAATGTACATCTGCTGATTCTGGCATGGGAGAATGAAAATATATGGACATATAGGCATGAAAACAATATGATTCTCAGGTCAAGTGGAAATTTCTGCTCGCAGAGTAACATTCATCTGGGCAGACTCCTTTGCCTGTCTGTCTTACATTTGCTGGATATGAGAGCAGTGCCCTGTCTCCATCATTTCCATGTATGTCAGTATAAGGAACAGTACTGCTGGAAAATAAATGTAAAGAAAGAATGCTGGAGAAATTTGGAAAAAAAAAAGCAATTTCTGACAGATGAATGGTGGTGAAAGGTTTCTGAGGATTGCTAAAAAATTCTGTGCTACCCCGTTGTTCAGTTCTGGTAAGACCTCTTTGTTCAGCTGTTCTGTACCTTTCAACTCTGTTGTATCCTAATCCATCTGACAATATCCATTCTGGCATGTGCAAGAAAGCACAGCATGCCTTCTATGACTGCCTTGTGCCACCTGCTCTGTGCCAGTGTGGACATACCTAAAGTACCACAGAAAGTGTAGGGAAATCATAGAATCACAGAACCATAGAATTGTATCATGTTTGGGTTGGATGGGACCTTGAAGATCATCTAGTTCCAAACCCCCTGCCACAGGCAGGGGACACTTCCGTCTAGACCATCCAATCTGCCCTTAAATAGTGCCAGGGATGGTGCATCCACAACTTCACTGAGCAACCTGTTCCAGTGCCTCACTACCCTCACAGTAAATATTTTTTTCCCTAATATCTAATCTAAACCTACTCTCTTTCAATTTGAACTCATTCTCCCTTGTCCAGTCAGGTCATGCTCTTTTAAATAGTCGTGTCCCATGTTTCCTGTAAGTTCCCTTCAGGGACTAGAAAACTGCAATCAGGTTACTCTGAAGCCTTCTCTGCTCCAGAGAATTGCTGGATTGGGATTGGATTTCTCTGAGCAATCCCAGTTCTCTCAGCCTTTCCTCATAGGGAAAGTGCTCTATCCTCTGGTCTGAACTTGGCTTTCCTCTGGACTCATCTAAGAGGTCAATGTCCTTCCTGTGTTGTGGACAAGAAGTGATTTGTTTGCTTTTGATGGCACTTTGCCACTGCTGCCCAAGGGAGAATGGGTGGGTTAATCTCTAGTTTGCAGTGTCATTTCTAGCCTGTGCTGTCTCTGCAACTCTTCTGAACAGAAGAGATAAAAGAACTCCAAGATTTGCCAGCATTACGTAGAAATCTGAGAACACCTGTCATTTCTTAACTTCTGAAGTATCATTTTTTCCCCCCAGTTTTTTTTTCCAGGGAATCTATTCAACAGCACAAACCCTGCTCACCTGTGGTCCTCTAGGGAAGGCGTGCTGAAGAGGTGAGCCCAATGCTGCAACCTGCAGGTGTTGAAGATGTATTAATCACCTCAGGCCAGTTACTTTAGGAGGGATAACTGAAACGATTAGCAAGATGGAGACAAGGAAAAGGAGACAGCAGGCAAGATAAAAAATTGGGAGGTATCAGTGAGTTAAAAATGTAGTAAAAAAAAGTGAGGGTTAGCAGCATTTTTTTACCAGTCTGTTCACACTACAGAAGACTTCCTCTCACTGTAAGTTGCATGTTGTTCCAAGGCTGCATGTGTATTCAAGGTATGTAGTTACTATTATTTTTTACACAAATGTATGTTAAAAAACAATTTTTGTGGTCTTGTAAACTTCTCGTTATCAGTTTTATTAATCTCTGAGCAAAGCTGAAACTGCTGTAGTTATTGTTTATTGACCAGCTAAATAACAGTTATCTCCAGCACAGAGTTTACTGGCTTTTTTTTGGAGTGTGTAACTGCTAATACAATGTGATAATATTTTACTTGTAGGGAGATTTTAGGTTGATGAAGAAAGATGTGCTAAGAGTTAGCAAATTATATTAAATGACTTTCCACTATAAATTCTAATTCTGCTTGAACAGAAGGATGCACTCTGAACCTGGTTTTCTCCGTGGTGTTCATTTTGAATCAAAAGTAACTGATTTTTGTCTTTTCCTGATAAATGCTTCTATTGATTTTTTTCTACTGCTTAAGCCCCTGCTTTAAGGAAACACTTGTTTAAATCAATCCTTATTCTGAAAAACATGTGAGAAGAGGCTTAGTTGCAGGTCCTCTGTAGCCTTGATGAGTGTCCTCCCTGCACCATAAGAATGTTTCTGTTGTGAGGCTGTTTGGGCTAGGTCCATTAGTCGTGGTCCCCCCTCAACCTTCACCCACCAACCTCCTTGATCTCAAATGGTGGTAAAATATTCCCTCCAGACAAATGACTGTTCTAAGATGGATGACCCCCAAAGTCCTTCAGGAAATAGTTGTAGGGACTGCCCCTTGAAAGCTTGAGACTGCCTTTTCTCCTTCTCACCTTTGGTCTGGGCTCCTTTGTCCTTGTGGGCTGCAGCTGTTCTGTCAGGTTCCGGATGGAAGTGATCAGTACATGTTCCCTGAAATACAATCCCCCAGATCCCTGGTTAGAAAGAGTCTAAATGTTCAGTGCCTTAAAACACAGGTATATCTGGGATTGGTTTGTCCTGTTTTCAATAATGTGGCCGGCTGAGAAATGCAGATGCAGAGTTTTAACCATGCTCACTTTAAGAAAGAGCTTTTGTACTTAGGATAAAGATTCAGGCACCAGTTGATTGAGAGCCATCTCTGCCAGTGCTGAGAACTTCTCTTACCTGGTAAGCACGGAGACATTTAGTAAAAAAACATATATTTTAGTGCAAGCATCTTTCATATGAAGCATTGCAGAATGTTAATGAGGGTGAATGGAAGGTAAAAGAACCCAGTTCTTTTACCACAGTGGCAGAGTGCTTAGCACAGCAGCTATGGGCTTCTTCTCAGACTTTTAGGTGAAACTAAAATGTTACTAAAAAGAAGGAAAGAGTTAATTCTCTCCTCCTTCCTCAAATGGATTATTCTAAAACATTTTCCTCCAGCCTGCTGTACAAAATGCCTCACCTTCTGTGAGGTTTTTCATACTTACATGCATAACCACGGTAGAAAGCAAAAATGTAGAAAGCCCTACATTCAGTCATCCCTGCATTAGCTACTCATCTGATAAGTTTGACTTATACTGATCTTTTTATTGAAGACCTTGCAGACTTTTTAAAAGTACTTTAAATTTTCTTTCTGTTCCTTGTAATCTAATGATGTATAAGACTTAATGTTTACAATGACAGAAACTCCTATTTCTGTAGTTTATCTTCAGAGGATATTTTTTGCTGTCTTTCAGAAATAGAGGAATTGCCCCTACATGGTTACACCTGGCATCAGGTTACTCTAGGTTTTGGGGAATTTACAAGACTCATGGGAGAGCATTCATCCTGATAAAAGTTTCAGTCTTACACCTAACTATTTATTGAGCTAAAGATCAGATGTATGGTACTGAAAAAATTCTGATATAGTTATATTTTTTTCTATAGTTGATATAATTCTAATTATTCTTTCTTGAGTCAAGTATGGGTGGTTCTTCCCTTCAGATTGCTTATACAATTGCTTTTTAAGTTTGTAAAAGTGTTTGCTGTTCCTGTGGCTTAAGGGGTCAGCTGTTTCTTGGGGTTCAAATGTAGTTTTGACATAGCTTTCATGTGTATTGCCAAATGTCAAGGATTACTAAAACCTTGTTTTGTCACAGGCATGGAGTGAGGTACAGTTTTTATTTTGAACAAGATAAAGATCCTAAGAACAGGTGATTTTCTGGAAGAATGTAAAAGGCTTGCTGACCTTTTGAAATTAAGTGCAACTGAACTCCAGTGCTTATTGATCTGCACAAAAACCCTCCAAAATGCCACAAATTGCTTTGTGAAGTACTTCTGCCTTCTGGCATGAGGTGAAGTATTGAGCACTAGAAAGTGTTTTGTTTATGCATTTAAAAACGGGAAACATGTGAATATGCATTTATATGGATTCTGTGGGTTATGACAAACTCTCAGAGTGCTAATGCCAGGCTGCAAACTTCATTTTGATTGCAGGGTCAGTCCTTGCCTTCCTCCTCTCTGTTTATCTTTAATGTGGACTGTAATTTGAAGACACTGAGGAACTGCCAGTAGGAGGCTCTCAAATTCCAAGTTGTTTCCCTGTGTGTACAATGCTGAGCAAGATGAAGTAGGTGATGTATCTTCTATATCAGTGCATTATATGACTGAGCTCTCAGAGATGTCTGACTCAAAGAAAATGAGTAACTCCTCTGTTTATGGTACAGTGAAAAGGTGTAGGAGGTTGAATTTGGACTATTTTTCTTCTTAAACAATAGTCGAGGTTTAGGGATTTGTATTAAAGTCCAATATTTCTAGGCCTTTCACAATGACCTGTGAAAGGAGTTGTTTAGGTTTTTTGAAGTTATCCCGAGATGAAGAGCCACAGAGCTCACAGTGGGCCTTTGTAAAGCTGTTGGCCTTGACTTTGTTAAGCTGTGTTCCTGATCCAAGTTGTTGGCAGCACTTTTTCCTGTATGTTTTCCTGAACATATCTTGAGGATGTGTTTACTTTCTGGCAGCCTTCTGTGGACAAGCCACCTTACTGGATGCTGCCAAAGGTCTTAAAACCAGTGAATGCCCTTTTCAGTTGTGCTTACATCTGTGCCATGTGACTTTTCCAAACAAGAGTGGATCAGGGCTTATGGGTCCACAGCAGAGGAAGTAGGCAGCGTGTTTCATGCTAACACAAAATATTCTTGGGTAGTGCTGGAGAATTGCACACCCAGGCAGCCTCTGCGTGGAGTCATTCCCTGCTGTGCTGTGTTTGCAGCACTCCTCAAAGGCTTTGTGTGGTGTGCAAGAGCAGCACATATACTGCACAAGTAGTTGTAACTTATGCCCAGCCAGTTCTTGAAGGAGTTTTCTTTATGTCAGCACAGTTTTATTGTGAAGTTGCCTGTTATGAAATGCGATCGCTGTCTTAAATGTTTATGGAAACCTTCAAATGGGTCTGAGCTTCAATAATAGCATTGTAAGATGCCTTCAACAGAAAAAGCAGTACAGACCTTCTCTCCTTTTCCCTTATCTATTTCTTTTTATAGCTACATCATTTTATTTAGAAACCTTTAGTAATACTAGTATTGAAACACTTTCAGTTGAGATCACACCAGGTTTTTGGCAATAATTTCCAGCACTGGAGCTTCAGGAGGCCACTGGGATGCAGCTTGGCATATAGAGGACCAGTTCCATAGCCCTACACCACATAACCTCAGGCAAAATCAGGCTTGCACAGAGATCCTAATCAATGTATTTTGTAAATAAAAATCATATACCTGTGTTGCAACCATCTTAGAATAGACTATTTCAGCTGCAAGGTACCTACAACAATCATCTAGACCAACTGCCTGAGCAATTCAGGGCTGGCCAAGTTAAAGCATGTTACTAAGGGCATTTTCCAAATGACTCATAAACACTGACAGGCTTGGGGCATCGACCATCTCTCTAGAAGCCTGTTAGTGTTTGAGTACCCTCTTGATAAAGAGGTGCTTTCTAACCTCCCCTGGCACAGCTTTGAACCTCCATATATCCTGTCAGTGGATACCAGGGAGAAGAGCTCAGGACCTCCCTCTTGCCTTCCCCTCCTCAGGAAGCTGTGGAGAGCAGTGAGGTCACCCCTCAGCCTCCTTTGCTGCTAACAAGACAAGCCCAAAGCCCTCAGCTGCTCCTCATGGGACATTCCTTCTGGTCCTTTCACTGGTTTCGTTGCTGTCCTTTGGATGCACTCAAGGACCTTCACATCCTTCTTAAATTGTGGGGCCCAGAACTGCCCAAGTATTCAAGGTGAGGCTGCACCAATACTGAATTCAGTGGGACAATCACCACCTCTCTTGACTGGTTGATGATGCTGTTTGAGGCACCCCAGGGTGCAGTTTGCCCTCCTGGCTGCCAGGGCACACCCTGCTGACTCAGACTGAGCTGCTGCCAGCCATCCTCAGATCCCTTTTTGCAGGGCTGCTTGCTAGCCTCTCCTCTCCCAATTAATACTTGTGCTCAGTGTTACTCCATCCTAGGTGCAGAATCCAGTATCTTGTTCAATTTCAGCCCATTAATCATTGTCCAGTGCTCCAATCTGTATCCCTCTGCAAGGCATCTTGTCCCTGGAGAGTCAGCACCATCTCCCATTTGGTATCATCAGCAAACTTGTTAATGGTGCACTCAACTCCTGCATCCAGATTGTTGGTAAATATATTGAGCAGGACTGGCTCTGGAATTGAACCCTGAGGAACATGCTGGTATAGCTCTCTGAGCGCTGTCCTTCAGCCAGTTCTTCACCCAGCACACCCTGAACTAGCTCATCCCATAGCTGGACAGCTTTTCCAGAAAGATGCTGTGAGGGGTAGTATCAAAAGCTTCCCTAGAATCCAGAAAAATTGCATCCACCATTTTCCCTTCATCCATAGGGCAGGTGCCCTTATCATAGGAGGGTGTCTAATGGGTTAAACCAGACTTTGCTTTGTGAACCCATGTTAACTGTGCCTGATGAGTGCCTGATTATTCTTCAAATGCCTTTCCAGAGTACCCAGTAGAATCTGGTACTCCATAATGGTTGCAGGTACTGAGGTTAGACTAACAAGTCTGGAATTCACTGGGTCTTCCCTCACATTCTTCTTTGTAGGAGGATGTGGAATAACTTTGGCCAGCTTCAGTCAGCAGGGACCTCCTCAGACTCCCAAGACCTTTGGTACCTGATCGAGAGAAGTCCTGCCATAACTTCAGTAGCTCCTCAGGACTCTGGGATGAATTCCATCAGGCCCCAAGGACCTGAGAACATTCAGCTGATACAGCTGGTCCCTTACAGCTTCAGCCTCCATAAATGGAAAGTCACTGTTCCCACACTCATGGCTCCTTTGCTCAGGGGGCCAGGCAGCCCAAGGCTTATCTCAACTTTCCAAATGTATATATCTGTAATTGCAGTGGAATATTCTAATCATGTTCTTGCTAGAAAGCATACATACATGCATATATATATATATATTTTTTAAAGTATCTTGAGAACCCCTCTGTGTGCAATCTTTTTCACATGAAAATCAGGATCATACAAAGACTTGTGTGGTGTTGTAGAATACTCCCCCACCGTCTACTTGATAGAATTGAATTACAGAATCTTATCTTGTAATTTGGAGAGTGAAAAATCATTAGATACAACTAGGCCTGTCTCCTACTCTTATCTTATGAAAAGTTTAAAATTTCATTATTTTCAGATAAATAGGATCACTCCTGTGAGTAATAAGCTAGAAAGGTGGGCTAGAAGCAATACTTCATCTGCACTAATCTCTGTGACTAATACAGAAGATGATGGATAGTAGTGAAAATACCTGCTTTGAGTTGTTTTTAAAATTGAACCAGATAAACAACCTTCATCAATTTCCAGTCATTGCTCTTTTCTAAGAAAGAAATTTTAGAATTGCGTCATGGCTACGGCCTTGGACTCTGTGCTGAGTGTCATTTAATAAAAACTAGGTAAATTGAGCAAATGTGGTATCATTAGCTAAAGTTACTGCAAGAAGAAGAGCTAAGGGCTGCTGCAGACTTGAAATGTAGAATCTGTCTTCGGTGAGAGATTTTTCGTGTTTGAATTAATAGTAAAAATAGGGATGACTCTGAAAACTGTTTTTTTAAGAGTATTTCCTTTCTTGTATGTGTCAGTCTGTCCAAAATACTAGGATCTAAGTCTCATTTTAATCAGCTGTATTTCCTTGGCTGTTATAAGTTGTACTTGTTTTGTCCTTAGCTGTCATGTGATTCTTGAAGTCACCTTTTGAACTATTTTTTTTTCCTTTGGTATTTTGCAGTGCCTGGTAGCTATTATGCCTAATTTTCCATGGGGAAGATTTATGAGTAAATTGAGGAGAGAGACATCATAGGGAAAATAGTATATGCTCAGAACCAATGTTAGAAAAGTTCATTTCCTTTTGGAAGTGGAATTTAGGTGAGTTTTTTGGTGGTGGGTTTTGTTTGTTTGTTTTTTGTTTTTTAATTACTGATGTGCCTGCACTTGTTCCATGATTGGTCAGTTAAGCATCCAATGATTTTCTCAACGTGAGCAGGCTTCATCTTTTTAGATTAGCGTGGATGAACCATAAATGCCATTTATTTGATTTCCACATGAGATTTTTTTCTTGGAGAGTCAAGCAATCCAATAAATAGCAAAGAAATGCCTGTTGAGATACAAGCAGCCCTGCCCTTTGAGCACTTTTTGATACACGTGTGGGTAACCTTTCCCCACAGATCCATTTGCTCAGAAGAGCTATCAGGATAACCTTTTCTTCCACGGATCTGTCTGCTCAGAACTATCAGCATAACCTTTTCTTCCTTGCAGAGAGTGAGTTTGATGTCTGTTTAACTAAGGAAGACCTGCTTTTCTCAGCACCAATAGTGTTATCCAGGGAGGCAGGTTTAAGTGCAGCCTTCCAATGCATCAGGCAGGGCTCAGAGTGAGGGGGTGAGCCGCAGGAATGGGATTCAGATGACGTGTATGGAAATTCTGATTCTCCTATGTGACCTTAAGCAAATTGTTTCTTCTTTTGTACTTGAATTTTCTCTGAGCTGCAGGCAGATTGTTTCTTGCTCGGAGGCACTTAGGTCCAGTGTTACTCGTGCTTTCATCCTTTATGCAAAGCCTCTGCATGAGCCTTGGGAAGCTCATATAACTCATTGGGTGAGCTAACCTGCAGGTCCTGAGCTGTTTCTGTCAAGCCAGGGGAGCTGTGTCTGGTTAAACATTGTTTGCCTGCAGAGTTCAGGTTTGATCCAAACCCCTGTGGATCTCTCTTCACTAATTCCAGTGAGCTTTGGAGTAGGAGTTTAATGCTTTGTGGGATATTTTCAGCGTGGGAAGCATACACTCATTCCTGGTGTTTCAGTACAGTTTTAAGCTCCTGACTAATTCCTATTTACAGGTTTTTCATTCTAATGATTTATAAATTTGTAAAATGAAAGTAGAATTATTTAGGTTTCCTGTGGAATGCAGCTCTAGGCACACCTGGTCTAATTAGAGGTTTAATTTCTCTCCTGAGTGAAAGTCTAAATCCTTTTAACACTCCAGAGGGACAGAGAATAAAAATGGTTGTGAAGTATTGAGCAGACCCAATTACAGAAAGAAAAGGATGTTGTTGGATGGCCATAAAACCTGCAAAGCACAGCAACAGATACAGGATAAGATGGCTCACAAGTTTTTTGTCAATCTATTTCCATAGCAGGCTTGTTAGTGCAAGAGAAGCAATTTTGAGGCATGCATCTTTGCAGATATGGCTGTAGATTAATACCATTGCATGTGAATGGTTTTCTTTTCTGGTTGCTGCAGGGTCATCCCACTTTCATCTCTCTCTCTGCATGTTCCTTCTGGAACTTCTGACTGTGGTTACTGTATTAGTGGTGCCACAAAGTTTAGGAACCTCCCTGGCAGCTCAAGGC
>VZTT01025573.1:1172-15938 GCA_013400855.1 Buphagus erythrorhynchus | reverse complement strand
GTACTTTGAAAACTTTTTAATATTTTGAGCCAATTAAGGTTAGGGAAAATATTTTTTGTAAGCTGGATATAATAAAGTGGCACTTTTATTTGAAATTTTCATGCAAAAAATGACAGTAATGAAACCCCCATAGAGAGCAGGAGAAGAAGCAAAGCATGACCTTTGGGATATCTCTATAATTTTGCAGCAGGTGGGCTGCTGTCTTCAGCCCTCCCATGAAGATCTCCCCACCTCAGTGGCAGCAGAAACTGCACAGACACGTTCTTTACTTTGCTGATTTTTTTCCTGTAACATAAATTATCAATTCATAACCCAGTCATTTACCTCAGAGATGCTGTATGAGTGTGCTGTGAATGAAGGTGGTGAGAAATGCACTGCTGTTTTTCTCAAAGCTTTTCATCTTTGCCAAAATGAGAGAGGTGGGAATGGGAAGTACTTCAATCAACAACCTCAGCCATGCTTTTCGTTTTTTTTGCTGTCCATTCAGCTCCAGAAGTGAGAAGTGAATGGACATGGAACAAAGTCCACATAGAGAATCAAAAACTCCTTTTTATATTATGACCACCTGTACATTATCATCTACCATCAATAATGAATATATAACCCCACTAAAATCTTAACAGCAACACAGTGTATAGTTGATTAGGGCAGAAACTAGAGTCCTGGACATGGTCAGGAGCAACAGAAATAAGTATATATATATATATATATATATGCTATTTTTGGTTTAATGGAGACATAAGCACGAATAAAAAATTAAAAAGAGGTATGAGAAATCTATGTAAATTTGCAGAATCTGCATAGGTATTTTTCATTTGTTTATTTTTAACCTGAGCAAATTACTTGAACTTCTCTTCAAGGCACTCATGTCTTCTAGGAGAGTGAGATACAAATTAAATACCTGTCAAGCAAAGAATTTACTTAGACCAGTATAGTCACTTAAACACTGGGAAAAACTCACTACAGTGTTAATAAGGTATGTGAAGGTCTGAGAGCTGCTGTCTTTGGACAGTCCCTATGGCATGATTCAGCTAAAAGCCACATTCATTTGTTCTTCACACAGTTTCAGAAATAAAGAATTTCAGAAGAAGTCATTAAAGGCCCTCATCTTAAAATAAATATATTCTTCATTTTTGCTTTCAACACCACAGCCAACGTTATCTTGCTGGGAGCAGACAATATATCACAGGTTAGTTTAACAACTCCACACAGTGGCAGAGAAATATAATTGACTTAGACATCTCATCCTCAGCAAGAAATGTATCCTTAGCAAAAACCAGTAGCAGTTAGAATTTGGAAGATATGTGTCAAAGAGATATGAGAAATAACCCATGGGCCTTAAATTAAATAATTAACCTACATGTAGTCTGTCACATGTTTTAATAGATCCACTGTAGAATTATGGTCATCCTAATCCCNGAAAATGGGCAAAACTTTATGTGTAAAAAGAAGAGATAGAAATAGAAATAGAAATAGAAATAGAAATAGAGATAGAAATAGAAATAGAAATAGAAGTAGAAGTAGAAGTAGAAATAGAAATAGAAATAGAAATAGAAATAGAAATAGAATAGAAATAGAAATGATAGAAAGATAGATGGCAGAGTCCAGAGGGCCATGGCAGGTGGAAGAAGAGCAACGGGATATACATGGAACAGACTAGAGAAAATAATTTCTTCAGCCAGAGAATGTACAACATGCATGGTCTCAAAATAACAAGAAGCCAGGTGTACTTTCAGCTCACCCTAAACTAGAAGGAAAACTGAAAGGTATATGAGGCATCACTCCACCTTCCTCTTTAGCTTTTCTGTCAGAAGCTGACAGTAGAAAATATTAGTTAAGGGAACTGCACTCTTGAATAACAGAAAAGTGGAGAAATTGCAGGATGTAACAGAAGAATTCCAATACTATACAGAAACCGAAATGGAGGTGGCTTTGCTTCAATAGATCAGGTTCAGTTTCTGTACTGAGGTTCCTACAGTCTCCCTAAACACTCTCACTGAAGAGCAAACTTGAAAAAATTTCTCTGCTTCTTTCTCTCACCCTGCTGTCTCCTGATTTTCCATGCCTCATGTAGACTGTCCATTGAGCATCCCTGATCCCAGAGGAGATCAAGATCCATCTGGTTTGCCATTATGGCTGACTGCTGTTAGTGAAACCACATTTGGCACAACAGCAGAGCCCTGCTGCAAGGGTGCACAGTGCACTTCAAGAGCTGAGGTTTTGCCCAGCTGTGCACGTTTCTGCAGCACAGCACAAACAGCATTGGTGCAGCCTGAGAGGAATTGGCACATTTTCCATCCTTGCAAATATTTTGATTTAGGAGCATCTGGTCTGGCAAAGTCATGCTTTAGAGTTGTAAGGTTTTGTTTAAATTTGTGGAGCTTCTCAGCCCAAAGCCTAGGGACAAGCTATTGTGTATTGCTTATTGCATGCTGGGATTTGAGTTTTTTGAGAATATTCACTGGTTTGTCAAAATATGAAAAGAAACTTTTTTTTCTCACTATGTCTACCCTTCATCCTCCTCCTACATGCTGTTTCATGTTGATATTTGAATTTATATCAAATTATAAATTCTGCATCAGAGAGAATTTATTAGAGAAAAATAATTGTCAATATTGAAATGGTCAGCACTTGTCCAAACCAGCCTGTGTATCTCCATATAAGCATTTTGTAAAAAGTTATTGCTTATCCTGTTTCTGGTGCAAAATATGCATCTGAGAGTTCAAGACATTTTGTAAAGCATTATCTACAGTTCAACTGGTAATCATTTAAATGAAGGTTTTATAGGAAAGCTACAGCTGTAAAGCTCTTCAAAGCAGCCCTTGGAAGCATAAGCTACATTGCAGTTTTCCCCTCAATTTCACAAACTGCCATACATTTAGTTTATAATAGTTGCTTTAAGTAATTTAAAATGAAGGCATTTGGCTCCCAATGATGCTATGCAAAGCTATTTTAATAAGAGTGAGTGCAGTCAGGACATGGACCAGTGTAACTACATAATCCTGAATGGCAGGCTCTCTGTGCAAGAATTTTGTCTCTTATTAATTTCACACTTTCCCATCTCATATTCCCGCCTTGGCCCTGTTTAATCTTATAGCAGTAGTGAAATGCTATCTGAACAACTGTGGTGATGATGAAATTAACTTAAAGCCATCTACAACTAAGCTATGACATGCACTGTCTCTTTTTTTCTGCCTCCCTACCTTCTAACTCATGTGCTGTGATGGGTTTTTTTCCTTTTTCTGGCCACTTACACCTCTTCTCATATACTCTCCATCTACTGTGATGCCCAGCATACCAGTTCACTTACCCTGATATACAGTTCAATTTCAATCCTTCCTGGAACAGCTGGATTCTCTGTGTCTGACACTTTTAACTGGATAGCTACACTCTGATGAATGAGTGGCAACATACAGGACAAAATTCCTCTACCATCTCTTCAGCAAAATCAGTGTCAGTGTGGTTCTCCTCTGTAAGCAAAATATATACCTACCTTTTATTTTCCTTCTCTACATCTCTTATAATAAATAACTTCATAGCCATAACAGATAATCTATAAAATCTAGTAATACAGGGGGGGAAATGGTAAAACATTATGAAAAGACAAAAAAATCCATTGAATAGCTTACCTGTGAAAGATGGGGAGTGTCTGTGATGCAGAGGAAATGGGTTAATGTTTTTATCTTGTATCCATCATATCCAAAATATGATGAAGTCTATATATTCTGATCCCTAAACTCTTTTCTTTTCCTTCTCTTAGGGCTTACTTGTGGCTACCATATTCTGCTTCTTCAATGGTGAGGTAAGTCTATGAAATGCAGAAAATGAGCAGAACTTGTGAAATAGTCATCCTGCTGTTCATTAATGCAGATGTGAAGTATGTTGCAGTACAAACTTTGAAACCACCCCAAGTTGCTTTTGCTCTCTATGCACAAGCAGTGGTGTGCATTTCTGACAGCTCTGTGCAGAGTGTGACTGGAGTATCTCTGAGCAGACTAATCAGGTGTGTTACCATTACAAAGCAGATGGCACCTAACGAGGTACAGGCATGACACTCTTGCCTTACTATCTGCAAGTTTGAGATAGAGGTCTAAGTAAAGGAGAAAAATGCTTTACTCCTCTTCCTGCCCCAGAACAGCAGGAAGGACCACAGTACTTGCTAAGAAGATATTCAGGGATCTGCCTGAAGAATGCAGGGGGGAGCTCAGGCCCAAGCCATGGCAAATCCATCTCTGGTAGCACTGTCAGAGGTGGAGGAGTGCAATTACTTGTGCTCCTTTGAGGATTAACACTGGCCTTTTTACAGCCAATGTTTCATGTGTAGCAACTGAGAAATAAAAACCCTTGAGTCAAAGATCTTTCCCATTCTCTTACAACTGGATCATATATGTGTATATACACCTACAGTGGGTTTTGAATCCACTTTACTATTTTTTTTTACAAAAAATAGCAGGTTAAAAGATGTCAAGAATCATTTAAATTCCTGCAGCAATTTTCCAAAGATGGTTGGCAGAAAAAAGCTTTTTCAGCACATCAAGAGCATTCAACTGTAGTGAAATAAAACACCATGTATCTTAGCAAAGCTAGGAAGCCTATTAAAAAGTTCATTTTCAATCCAGAGCAGATGAATTAGATACAGAACAAACTTTGTGATGCTAACGCTCAGTGAGTCAACATAGAGAGATATTTGTGCTCCTGTTTATCCCTGTATATTATGAGAAACCAGCAAATTCCATATAATGACATGACCACACTGATGTTTTGATAGAGACTGGAAGCAAGTTATCTTATTGATAAGGTGTTACTGGCTGATTTGATAACATTCAGGATATAAGAGAGTATTAAATTCTGCCACCACTTCTCAACATCTCTGTACATTTGCCTCTGGCTGGCTCCTTGTGTGAATGTACAGAGAAACTGAAGAATAAAAAAGATAAGAGGCCTCAGCTGCAGTTCTGTAGCATGGCTCCTCAGGAGGCATGAAAGAGAATGGCAAAATGTGAGCAGCTAATCACATCAGAACCTAACATGAAATGAGAGCTGTAAAGATCATGCTACAGAAGCTCACAGTTTCATGCATCCAACTAAACAAAGTTGAAGACATGTACAACCCTTTTACTAACACATATCTGTCCCCAGTATCTGCAGGCTACTATCACCTTTCTCTTTCTGCCTTACTGTCATCACTCTATAATATCCATGCCCTGGAAACAAGGAAAACTTCTGATACTCCCTGGTAGGGAGGACCTGCTGTGAAGAAAGTAGAGACGAGTCAGGCAATTTTTGAAGCATCCTCTGCCTATAAGAGTGACTGAATCACTGTGTACAAACAATACTCCAGTGTCTCCTCACTGGCCTCCAAACAAGGTGTTACCTGGGCTTGAACTCCGCTTTCTCCACTCTCCCCAGTGTCACCTCCATTTTTTTCAGATTACATTTTGCAAAACAAATTCCCTTAATGTTTTATAGCTTTAGTGCAAAAGGTTGATTCTCCATTTTTAATGAGAACACCCAGATTTGTCTAGATTAGAGGTTGTAGCAATGTTGAGAATGAGGAAAGGCCACAATAAAATGCACTGAAAACATAAAGTATCTTAAAGTATATCAGTTTCTTAGTTTCATCAAATAACTCTAATTCCAAAGTACTTTTGACAATGCTACAAAGTCAGAAGAGCACGTCCACCTTTACAACCCCAGGAATACAATTCTCAACCTATGCATCAAGGAATACATCTGAAGCATCTGATTGCCAATATGAATGATTGATGACTTCTTGGTGGAGCAGCTGATCAGAAACACGAATCAGGCATGACATCATAAAAACAATGTCAGGAAGTAAAAAACAAATGACTGTGAGGATGCAGATTTCTCAGACATGTTGAGAGTGATTTTATTGGTGCTTGGGTACTTTTCACATTACACCCATTTTCAAAATCATTGCATCTGCTTTAGATTTGCAGGCTGTCAGTGGCAGGAATGCTGAAAAACTCTCTCAATATTTTCTTCTGGGAAATTTTATTTAGGGAAGTTTTTTTTAGAATTTCCCATTAAGGTGAGGAGTGTCAAAGATGATGCCTCTCTAATACAAACTCAAGACAGTTTGGTGCTACTTGCAACAGTACATTATCCATAAACACCCATAGTTTATTTACTCAGGTAACTGGGCTGGGCTGGGCTGGGCCAGGAGAGGATAAAAGGATTGTGACCCCTTCCTCCCTCTTATTTCTGCAGTTACACAATCTGTAGACATATAAGGCACAAAACCCATAGAAAAACAGCAACAGACTAAGGCCAAGATGGTATTAGGGCCTTCCAAAGGGACCACTAATCTGAGTTTGACCAAGAAAATTGAGCTAACTTTCTGCAGTCCTGGTGTATGCAGAAGTACATAAACCAAAGGCAGTCTGGTCTTCAGTCATGATATAAGATTGTTTCCAAGCTGCTGCATATATTTGCTGCCATAGAGGCTGAAATTATTTCTCATGAGAAAATTCAGTATGGGGCAAAGAGATTAATTTACTACTGCAGAAGCTTGGCTAATCTGGGATTTACTTTTTTCCTACTGGAACATTTAACTTCAAGACTGAAATACATGAATCTTAGCCAGGACAAACAATGCTAAACTCAGAACTTCTTTACTGTGTTTTATAGTGCATTCATCACTACTGCTTCACTAACCTCTAGTACCATAAGCCCATCTATAGAAAGAAATCTAAAAATAATAATAAAAAGCTGTACCAATGTCTACATTCATCTGAAAGAACACATAAACAATGTGGGGCTTTTTTACTTTTGAAATGAAAAATATTCTTGTTCATTTTCATATAAAATCTTGGTGTCCAGCAGCACTGTAGTTTCTCTGTCCAACAGCAACAGTTTTGTACAGATGATACAAGGTCTCTGCAATAGTCTGCTCACCAGACCACATTTTCAAGCCTGGGATTGATTCTAGACTGCAAGGCTGGACAACGGAATGGAAAGTCTATCTGGGGAAAAAACAGCCATGTATCTTATGTGCCAATGAGGTGTGAATGGCTAATAGAGAACAGAAAAACATTTAAAGTCTTGAAGACTAGAGTAAATAAACTTGGGCTTTTCATTGCTTCAGTCTTTGCTTTCTTTTTTCTGCCATCACAGTGGAAAGCATGGCAGACATCACCCTGTGCCTCATGGTCCCCTGGTGCCTCCTCAGTCATTAATATGTCGTGGCTGTGCATGTGATTTTCAGTAACGCTGCTTACATATTTAAAATCCATGCCTGAATGGTTTTAGTTGGCGCTGAGTTACAATCATATGAGAATCTTGAAATTCTGGCAGAAAACTAGATTAGCAAGTTTTACTCAAATGCAGCATTTTGTACAATCCATTATCCATTTGTGACCAGGTCCTTCCACAAATGAGCAGTTCAGCAGAGAGCAAATAAAGATGCTTTGACCTCGTGCTCTCCCTGCTCTGTGAAGCCTTTTAAACCTGTATAATGGCACTTCTGATCATGGGCTGAACTGGAAGGGATGTGTCTGTTGTCTACCCACCACACATACAACGTAGGCTTCATTCCCTTTGAAGAAGACAGTTACAAGCTCCTCATGGCAGGCTCTGTGAGGCTCAAGGACATTGTTCTTCCCTCTCCAGTTAACCACACTAACACCTCCAGACCTCTGGTTGCCCTGGTGGGCTGCCAGACTCCAGTTCAGCTGAGAGCAGTTGGGGAGCTTATCAGGAGCTTCTCAGCTGCACAGCAGCTCTTCTCCCCATGCCAGAGCAATCAAAGCCTGGGGGTCTGTGCAGGGGGTAGGGCAAGGAGAGGGCCAGGAGAGGAGCAGAAAGACTCTAAGAGCAGGCTCTTGCTGCCTTCACTAAAGATGCTGACACGAATCAGAATGGATGAAGTGCAGTGACATGCAAACCTGGTCAGCCTGGGGCAGAGGTGAAGGCCAGAAGTGCACAATGGCTGGTGACTGTGGCGTGGTGGGTGAGAGGTGGCTGTGAGCAGGCTGAGCTGCTGTGCACAGACAAGGTATCTGCATTATCCTCCCTGTGTCTGCCCTGGATGCCACCACCCAGGTGAGACTGGGGGAAAGTCACTGTCCTAGTACTTCTGAAGATTTCTTCTTCCAGTCCCTCCCCATAGCTTCTGGGGTGACAAAGCTACAATATTCACACTGTAACATCAAAAGGCAATTTTAAAGTGACTGAAATCTTTACAAAGTTTAACTCATGTAATATTTCTGTATCAAGTGCTGCCACTGCATTACTCTTTGACCCAGTAATTATTTCTCAGTAATAAACTTGGGTGATAGTGTGATAAAACATCTCCACATGCAGCTATTTCACTTTAATTCTCAATACTGCTATAGTAAACCTTGCTCACAGCCCAAGTAATTAAAGTTCCATTGTGACCATATGCCTTTCCTGCATTCGATACTCAATTTACCTCCGCACAGCAATTGTTTTGTTTTTTTTTTCTTTATGTGTTAGGAGAAGGTGAATAGCAATACATTCTCCAAATGACAAACAGTGCCCACCTCAGCAGGAGCACAGAAACTTGTAGACTGCCATCATCACAATGCCTCACTTGCACCTGTCTTCTTCTGGAGGAGAGGGTCATTTACACCAGATTATTGTGCCAAACTGCTGTTATTCTCACTTTGTGTTGTTCAGAATCACTGATCTAAACAAAGAGAGCCAGGATTTGCCCACTTTCTGCTCATGTCACAACACTATCAAGAGCTGTCATGCATGGACATGCAGCTGGAGAAGTTCTTATTCCCCGGCAGTTTTAATAGTTTAAATCATTTCCTAGTACCATGTATAACACCACTCTTAATGTAAATGTTGAATAAAATATCTTATTCATAGCAGATGACTGTTCAAAAGTTGAAATCATCTGCCGTGCAGAGGGCTATGACCATTCTATATTTTGTGAGCACAGAACCTGTTCTTAAATTACCAGAACAAGATCCCTGTTTAGCTGCCCTGATCCTCTAACTCTTTCTATGAAATTAGCCCTGGCAAGCTCATGAAGTGTACTTACACTTTGCCACTCATGGCAAAGGCTCATTACTCAAGGCTGAACTTCTCCAGGTATCAAAATGCATTAGGCATTTCAGGGGCAAGAATCCAGCTGCAGCATCAGCCCCTTTCCATTTCCCTTTCCCTTTCCCTTTCCCTTTCCCTTTCCCTTTCCCTTTCCCTTTCCCTTTCCTTTCCATCCCATCACAGGGCTCTCTATCATGCCTCACCCTGGCTGTGTGTCTCTCTACCAGGTACAAGGAGCTCTGAAGAGGCAATGGACCCAGTACAAAACCCAGTGGGGCCAAAGGCGCCGGGAGCACTGCTCCACACGATCTACCTCCTACACTGCCACATCCATCACAGAGGTCCCTGTTTACCTCTACCATCATGATGCCAACAATGAACAGTTGAATGGAAGATACGTAGAGGACTCTGAACTCGTTGCATTAAAATCTGGAGAGACATCTGCCTAGCTGAGCACCAGCCACTGCAAACATCATTTCATGTTCTGCTTGTGAAAAAATTGGGGAGAAGGGTGGGAGTGTGGAAATCCAAGATGGTGTGTCAGAGAGTAGGCCCAGGCAGAAGGCCACATCCTATTCAAACCACATCAACCTCTGACAGCAGTGATGTAGAGGGAGTGTGATGGAATAGCATTTCTTCCTGTGCACTGCAGCAGGGAGTGAACATGGGCCTGCCCACCAGGCTGTGTAATCTCCACATCTCCTGATACCATCTGACATTTGTAACAACCCCAGGTAGCCAATAGCAAATAGGAAAGAAAGAACCAATATGTGGCAATTGGAAACTTTCAGCACTTTTTGCTTTTGGTACTTTTCCTTAACATTAGATTTTCAACTGTCCATTTTCACAAAGTGTAACTGACTTGGATTCCTTTACTTTTCCCTTTTAATGAGATTAATGACTGCTTAAAAGATTTCACACATTGCAAGACAAATCAAACATATGAACAGCAGAAAGTCATTCCAAAGTATTGAAATCTTGATGCTTTCCAAAGAATGCCACAAAAATATTACCATCCTCAAAGGATACCCCAAAATATTATCATCCCATTAGCAGGGTCATAAAGCAAATTAAGGTGAAATTGTCATTGCATACCAAGATCCCAAACACCCTCAGAGAAACAGGTCTATTCTTCAGGTTAATGACACAAGTCCTGAAGGCATCTCAAAATAGATTTCATTTAACAATATTGGTAGCTCAAGAATATTTATTTATAGGAAAAATTGTCAACCTATTACTCTGCCCAGAAACCCTTCATTAAGACACAATTCTCTTTTTCTGAATAAACTGTGAAATTTGTTTGGGAACCATGGTTTTATTCAGTAGGCATTCTGAATTGAGTTCTAGATGAATGCTGGTCTGTATTATAAATTTGTGATCATGGTAGTAAATGTTCCCATGAAAGAAATCAGAAACCAATATCTTAGCACAGGAAACATCTACTTTTAGAATCTGATTGCTCTCCTGAGTCCCTAACATTAGATAGTCTTGCCAAAAACCTTTATAATCTATTTCTGCTTCTATTGAAATTAGCAGACAAATCCCAGTTAACTTGGATGACCAATGAAAAACTCTCTTCAATGTTCAGGAATGAGTTATGCAATACAGTTCAGTGTAGACTTCAAAAACATGAGGCCATTTCCTCCACAGTAATTTGAAACCATTTTTAAATATTGCATCCAGCCAGGCTGATTTTTCTTTCCTGACACAACCAGGCCCTAAGCTTTACCCTCAGTTTGTAGATTTTAAATGTAGGAAAAATGTACATGTCTAGCTAAATGAGTCACCATCTCATTGGAAAAGTCCATTCCAGGAATGAGTTCATGAGGAAGAGCTGTAAAGCCAGCAGTATGAGAAGGGACCAGATTTGCCCTATCCATGCATGAGGCAATGCCTTGCAGGGAAGGAGTCTGCTCTGTTTTCATCACCAGCACACACACCAGCTGTGCACCACAACACACTGTCCCCAGAGTGAGGAGGAAGCTGCTGGCTCTGTCCTTGTAGAACAAAAGAGCTGGGGAACAAGAAGGAATTGTCTGCAGGCGGTGCAGATCATCACGTCGTCAATCCAGTGGAACACTTACAAGAAAATACCATCGTGTGTGTTTGTTCAAGCCACATGCCTATTTTTCTGACTTCAAGGAATACAAAGACAGTTATTTTTTCAAACAACAGTATTTCTCATATTGCTATTTCTACCTTCACCAGTGAACAATAGGAAATGGAGGAGTCAGTTATTAAAGACAATTAAGTGGCTCTGCTATGAATCTGTATTATTCTGAATAGCTTTAGGGCACACTGCACTTCCCAGGAGGGCTGCAGAAGAATTCCTGCTTTCTAAAGACACAGATGAGCTGATTGTAAAAGAAATGTGGATAATATAGAGAGTTTAATAATGAACATGTTGGTTTTAATAATGTACATGTTTGCAACGTGTAAGTGCAAGTTGTTTCACAGTCAGTTACGTTCATGTGGATGTACAAAATGGAAATGCTTTACCATTATATTGATTGTTTTCTTTCTTTGCTAATGATACTTTCTTGCTCTGTTTAGTAGAGTGCTCTGAAAACTCGAATTCAGGATCAGAGGTTTAGGATACTGTTTGCAGCTTCAGTGTGCTTGTGTCAGTCTTTATGAAAGTTTTGGGTTCAGTCAAGGGATGATGATTTCCAGCCACAAAAAATATGGTATAACATACACACTGAGTTTAGGGGTGTCATCACACTTGGGTTTTGCAGGAAAGGCTGAGTTTTAAAGGTACTTACTGAGTAATTTCTAATCAAAATATTTTCCAATGGGAAGTGTTGTTTTTCTTCATCTCAAGATGGTTTGAAATGTCATCATTGCACACATAAGGTACATTTTATTCTCTGCTTTATAAATAGCACCATACAGTAGTGACAGTAATATTGAGAATGCTGATACAATCTCAATAATTCCTATTATGGCAGTAGGGTGATTTAACTCTAATAGATTTCATAAGAACAGCAGAAATACATAATTAATGCGTCAGTGTATCAAAAAATACAGAAGGAGATGACACTTGAATAAGTGGATTCAAGGTGTATTTTAAGAGGAAAGCAACCTCAATTTATCACCTCTGCAGTGTCTGTTTCCTCTCAAACATCACACTCAACACACGAAAACCCAGTTACTGAGCATTTGCTCTGGCAGAAGGTTTTGTGTGGTTGCTCTGAGTGACTAAATCTATCAGGAAGATAGATTTAGATGGGTGCTGGTTGTTATTTTTTATGAGGTACAGAAACACAGCACAAATTAAAATACTTGTTGTGGCATGGGATGTTGAAAGTAAGACGATTTTTATTTTATTTACTTAATAAATATATTTTATCTGAAATAAAACAGCAACAAAAGTAGAACAATTTTCTCTGTATTAAAATTGTTAGCAATAATGCTACCTTAATTAAAACACTACAAAGTGCTCATGTAGCAAAATAATTCTGCTTTGGGATAAGAACAATCCTGCAAATGTGGTGAATTTCTGTTCTCTTCTCCCATTCTTTGCCAGCCTCAATAAACTAAATATGAGCAGACTTACAAAGATGGAAATCTGAAACATTGAAAATGTGAAGGTAGCTACATTTCCACTGCTAGGAATTTTAAAATTTGGTGTGTCTTTGTAAAGCTAAACACTGCTCAAAAATTTGAGGATTTGTAACCTGAAAGTCATTTGCATTGGAACAGTAATTGACCCCAAGCCAGTGAGAATCTGCAGTGTGAACATGCCCTCTCTGCCCTCTACACAACTTTTTATGTACTTCCAGATGGATCCCAAATCTGTATTTAAGAACCCCTTTACTGAGCATTCAGAGCATAATTGAGAAAATAAAGTAAATCTCAGCACCACAAATACAGATCAGTATGTTGCCCTCATCCTAACAAAGCAGAGCTGTTTTAACCAGTGAAATACAGTNCAGGTTGTGGTATTGTGGGTCTCAGGAGACACAAATTGGCACAGTCAGCACTGGGGATGATTTCAGCCTGGCTCACCTGCCTTGGCATAGGCACCATTTAGATGACCTGCTGAATCCCTGCCAAAACTTATTTTCCATGATTTCACAGCAGCAAAGATGGGCACTGTGCTCTGCTGGGGCAGGAAGGTATTTAATTCTCCTTACATGCCATTTAAGATTTTCTTCATAATCCAATTTCAGGACCTCACAAGCCTATCTTTAAAAGAAACAATTATCTTCAGCCAATTTTTAAAAGACATCAGCATTGATTTTAAGGCTCTGGTCCTTTTTCTCTCACTGCAAGCAAAAGCAGCTTTGAGAAGTGACCACAATACAGGAGGTTATTTTGTGTAATGTGCAGTGTGTGTCTATGTGTGACTACATGCAACCCCCCCAGGCCCAAGTGCTGGTGATGTTGGTTTGCATAATAGTCAGAGAGATACAGTTCCTTCCTCCATGTGCTTTGCATTTCTCTCCCCCTCAGTATCACTATCATAAGATGTGTTTATTTCCCAGTCTGTGCTTTCTACACATTTCCAGGAGAAACATTTTTCCTTTACAGTTTGCAACTTATGTTGACTTGCTCTTGGTCCAAGATGTACTCACCAAAATAAGACTGGAAAATGTGCATTCTGATCCAAACCAGGTTATAGAATTCAGGTGCTTGGCCCACACTGTTTTTAAAAACTACCCACCCACTGGAATTATGGAAATGGTAGGTGCAGATTTAAAACTAAGTTAAGAATAAAAGTCTGAGCACACAAACCAAGTAGCTATAGAAGCAGAGTAACATAATCTTTTTTACTTTTGACAGAATACAAACCTGTTATTTAAAAACATTTTTAAAAAATAGAAAAAAATCTAAACAGATCTTGAGAAGCTGAAAGTTATACAAAAGGCACCTATAAACCAACCATCTGGAAAGCATGCATACATAAGAATATATGTACAGTCAATTATTATAAGAGCTATGTTCAGGTAGAAAGTGACCCATCATCCCAAAACTCACAAAATCTAAGTCATGAGTGGGAGAGACTGCAGGTCAGAAGATTTGTAGCCTTCATTAAGTGTATTTTTGCTTTGTGGGGACTCCATATGGAACACAGACAACCAGGACCATCCATCATCCCACTCCCTTTCCAGATGTGTTCATGATGGGAATGACTGGGACCAGAGATATTGTCTACACTGCATTTCTCAGCTTCATAAACCAGCACTGAGGTGATGACAGGGGATGACTGGGAGATGAGCAGGAGCAATCTCTTTCCCAGCTGCATGGTAATTTCACTAGCATAAGACTTATTGTCGTGGAGAAGGCTGACCTTAGACCAGGCAGCTCCTTGGTGTGGAAAACCTTTTAATTTCACTTTATCCTGGGTAACACAGCAGTAATTCTCACTGACTTCAGCAGTGTGGATAAAGGCAGGACTTCTCCCTCTCTAATTTTATAGGTTATCTAAATATCAAGCAAACACTGAAAATGCTTGGTGCAATACAGTATCACCTGCATATTTGACAGCAAGATCCTGGTTCATCTATATTCTGCTACATATATAGACTCCTTAAGGTTACAAGACACTATTTTTATATTTACCTGTGTTTTTCTAGTAAGATATTTGATCTCTATTAGCACTCTGTTTATATGTGTTACATGTATTTGACAAACTTCACAGATTACTTGGCAACTACCATATATTTTACTTGCTACATTTAGAAGTGTAGCTGCTTATATGAAAGGCTTGGCATATAAAAG
>VZTT01025570.1:5047-20693 GCA_013400855.1 Buphagus erythrorhynchus | reverse complement strand
CAATGTTGCCCAGATAATTTTGCATATTTTCTATCATAACTATCAGTATTATATCTATCAGTAACATTTATATATTCCATGACCTGAAGCCTGTTAATTTTTGGGATTGCAATTTAAAAATAATCATTTAGAATGTGGCTGTGTGCAAGCATGCACATATGTCCCCACACACATCCCACTCTATGCTGACTATCAGCAGAGCAAGGTACAAGTAAATTGCAGGCTGGTTGTGCCTGTGGATGTCCACAGCACTCAAGGACACAGTGGCTTTGGGCAGGCCATGGCAGATGGTGTGTTTGGATGTGGATTTTTCCAGATGAAGGTAGAGAAATCTCTCTTTAGGCTTTCACAGCTTGCCATGTAAATACTATTGTTCTGGCCAGCTCTGATTTATATCCAAGGCTATGGTAAGATAAAAAAGGGCCCTTACCCTTCTGTCACAAACTCTTCTTTGTTGAAGTTTCTTTTGTCAAGTAGCTCATACTCTGACTCATCTTTTTCAATACTGTGCTTAGTTTTAGAACTCATTATTGTTTTACTCAAAATATACTTTAATTGCAAACTTACTATTTCCTAAGTAAAATTTGCAAGTTTACTATCTGCTTTAGATTTAGTGTTTTAATCGATTTTATATTGTTTTTGCGCAGCAATACTGAAAGAATCATCTAAGTTGAGCTTTTCTACATCGTTTTTTAAATAACAGTAAAATCTCCTACTGCAAATGAGTTTAACAAAATATTTCTGAGTGTATCCACTGCTTCTACGGAATGCAAGTTGCAACTGAAGGTTTTTCTCCCTGTATTTTTGCAAACAAACAATGTGGTTGTCAGAGAACCTAATCAGTATTTGAGCTGACAAACAACCAAACAAAAAAGGTATTTAGCAGGGCCTCTGATTTCCCTAATGACAGAATATACCCATCAAGGAAACTCAGTAGCAGCTGCTCCATTGTGTTAAAGATTTGAAGATGTCTTCGTTTTGAAAAAGTTTGGAGGGTTTTCTTTACTTTCACCAGAGAATATGTAAAGAGGCATTTTTATTTCTTTTTGGTGTGGGAAGAGAGAAATCAGTTGATTAACCAACTTAATAGTGCTTTCTGTGGCTGTGTACTGGGTTCTTCAGTTTCAAGACTACATCTTGTGTGTCAGTTGTGATCAGATAATTGCTGATAACAAATACAACTCGCTCACTGGGCTCTCACATAACATCCATCTGGAAAAACACCAACATGCACCACATAGAAAAGAGGAGGATCCTCATCTGCTTGTGGGTGACTGTTTATTTCTTATACTTTTAACTCACATCCTCTTTGAATATTAATTATTTTATTCTAACTGCTTTTATAATTTAAGTTCATAGCACCCACTGCCATAGTGTGATGAGGCTTCCACGGAGTTCTAATGAAATAAGTACAGTATTTGCATGCTTGGGTGAACATTTAGATCTGTTTTTCCCT
This sequence comes from Buphagus erythrorhynchus, assembly GCA_013400855.1. Lineage (NCBI taxonomy): Eukaryota > Metazoa > Chordata > Aves > Passeriformes > Sturnidae > Buphagus > Buphagus erythrorhynchus. The sequence goes on along the minus strand of VZTT01025570.1, from coordinate 19,237 downwards.
TGAGGTGGAAAATTGATCTTGTGCTAAGCAAGATAGATATTGATAAGAACACTGATATTGAGTCCTGCTGAAATCAATATTTTCTCATAAGTGATTACAGAATTCTTTGAGTAACATCTAAAGGAATTCAGTAATAGAACTGTGAAGACTTGAATCATCTGGGTAAAGAGAAATAGTAGAGAGAAATAGTGAATTGTAAAATCAGAGTGAATGACTTAAACAAGAGAGGGAATCCAGGATAAGACAAATGTAGTCAATAAAACTGCAGCAAGGGAAACAGGAGTGATAAGGAGAATGAAATAACAGATGAGAATGGCATCAGTGAAGAGCAGCTGTGTTGGAAGTAATACGAACAAAAATCCCAAGCAAAATCTGGTAGTTTGACTGGGGCAGAAGAGCATTCCTGTCTGTCACAGCCTTCATGCTAGAATTTTATACAGTATTCTAATTGTCTTGTTTTAACTGCTTCCATGAATTATGGAAACATGGACAGAGCCTTGAGAGGTCCTTTTCTGCCTATTTCAAATTGGCAGAAGTATCTCATATCCAGGAGAATCAGAGTCTTCAGAGAAATCTGGGGGGAAATGCCTGCAGGGACAGCAGCACTTTAACCAGAAAATGAAAGACAACAGCGTTTCTGTGTTACATCACTGCGTCACAAGGTACAGTTTTCAGATTGTGAAATTTGTAATTCATTGGCAGAATCAGATATCCTTATATTCAGCCTGTGATGGTGGCTTGCTATATTCTGAATTTCTCTAAAATGAAAAGCTGGATTCTTAGTTATATTCTGTGCAGCCAGGATGTCTGCAGCACTGGTGGCACTTATGAATATTTGGAGGAGAAACGGGAGTGCTGTTCACCAAACAAGGTACTTGACCACTTAGTTGTAAGTGCTGACGATTCCTTATGACACTTTTACCTGTCAAGAAGAGTGTAAGTAGGATTCATCCATCTTGGATGTGTATCATTTAGAATATTTCGCACTTTGTGAATGTTCTGAGCTTTAGAGAGAAGAAAAGAAGCAGCATTTGTTTGCTGGCATAGGATGCATCTTCACAAGAGGAGCTTTGTGAGTGTACGTGTCTACCTGTTCTTTTTTGAAGTACTTCACTGCTGCTTTTCAGTGTTTGGTGTTTTGCTGGTGACCTAGAGGCACTTAGCTCCTCGATGAAGAGTTGTCTACCACAGACAGCTCAAAGGACTCAAATTCATAGTTTCAGTAAGAGTTCAGCTATGAAACAATAAGGCTCAGGCACTGGCATGTCATTTCTCACCATTTCACTCTTCCTGAATTCCTATTGTTGCTCTCAATGCCCTTGCTTCTCTCTCTTCACCTGGCATATATTCTAAGAAAGCAATTTATATGTGTGTATGTATATATTACATAAACAGATATACAAGTCCCCTAGAGAATTATAAAAAAAATGTTTAGCATTTGTAATAGGAATCCTCAGGATTGGACTGTGTTCACAGGTCTGCCTGAGTGATAGAAAATTCAGAGTGATCATAACAAGGTCATCATTTCTCTAAAACAGTGGCTGCGTTGTCAAGTCTTGTTTGTTTACATCTAGTCACAAAGTTAGGGTCAATATTTAAATGAATCTACAGGTCCACCCACATCTGCTTTTTCAAATCTGAGCAAAATGGTTGAAGTAACACATTTTGGAAGTTTTACAGCTTTTGCTTTATCGACATCTCCATCAGTAAAAAAGTGTGAGTTCATTTATGAACTCATTATTGTACCCTGAAGTGGACACAAAATCTATTTCAACATATTTCTAGAATGCTGAATCTAAATTAATTTGTCTTAATTGAGACACTTTTTTGCATTTGATATCTGAAGATGGGATTAATTCACAGCCATCTGTTATCTTATCTTGCCTTGGTTAATGATAGGCCCAGCAGTTTGGGGAAATGAAATGAACAGGCACAGGGGTCACTGTCATTATCTGGATCATTTCATGTGATGCAAATTAAATCAGGTACATCACGGCAGCTAAAACTGTGTGTAGTTCATTTAGCCAAGGCTCTCACATTGATCAGTTTTAATTTTAGCCCGAAGAACTCATATTTCTGTCTTCAAGGCACTGTCTTGTCATGTGCAAAGGGTAGACTGGAGGTGTGGTAGCTACTTCCTTTTGTCCCTTCTTGATTCTTTAGACTGTTCTTGCATGCTTGGGATTTGGTAGGAAAAGAAGCATATGGATCGTGGGTGTTCTGAAGGGAAGCAGCATTCCCCAGCTGCACAAATATTGTTATGAGCTGCTATTGTGCAACCTGTTCACATTTATAACTGGAATTGATGTCCAGGAAGGTGATTTAATTTTGAAGAGGGAGCAGGAGTGCTCGAAGCACAGCAACATAGGGATGACACGAAGGATGTTAAATATATTGAGTTCAGAAACTGACAATTACAATGCAAATTTCACTTGTGAATCTGCAAACACTCCAGTGACCCAGTTACACTGTTTATTTTCCACTTACTGTCATATTTAGCGGTATTTCTCATTTGTTTGGCCTCTAATGTATAGATTTTCTTACCAGAAAAATTAAATATAAAATGTTGAAGATTTTTCAACACCTTGGTGATAAAAAGGAATCCCAGAGCCAGCACAAAGCACTGCCAGAGCTTATACATACCCTTCAACAGTGATGAAAATTAGGCTCTGACATGATTCTGGCACAGGCAAAAACTTTCAAACAACGTTGCTGTTATTTTTTTGCTCATGAGAAGAAGCTTTTAATATAAGACTAACTCACTTATCAGACATGTAATTAAAACTTTAATGCTTTTCAGGTTAAAATCTTCTCTACTTTACAGAGATGGGGACTGAAAAGTGAAGTGACTTAATCAGTGCCCTGTAGTGAGTGTTGGGCAGTTCTTTGACTTGCATGCAGGAGTCCTGCTCTCCAGTCTCACCTGGTTAATATCTTCCATCCCAGACCAGCTGCAGCTATAGCAGTTCCAGCAGCATTATCCCTGATTTGCACCTGCGTTTTCCATGAGCAGCTCTAGTTGTGCATGTTTCATTAGTGTGTTCACATTTTATTGCCTTTCTCTGCAAATGGCCTGTGCATGTGTTTTAATGTTCTCTTTCCTTGACTAAATAGTTTAAGGCTACACCAAATTTATTAATATTATTATTATTTTGCTAATGCACTATTTTGTGTATTTGGTAGTAAGCAGTTTCCCATCTGTGGCTGAATGATAGAAGCTAAAGCTGATATGGATTTTCTATTTTCCATCACTCCATATCATTTGTAAACTCTTTAGTTCTGTAAAAGATCTTCTTTAAATAAATAAATGTATCCTGACTAATCCTCTTTGAATAAGTGGAAAGCATTTAATCCCATGATTCTGTAAATCCAGGGTAGCTGTCAAATTGTGTGTTCATTTTTCTGCATTATCTAAATCGGTTTGTATCAGATCTTTCATTGACAACAACAGTTTGTTATTTGGATTAAACACCTCTCGTGCTCTATAACCTTTCATTTAAGAGTCATTTGCATCCCTTTTTTGGCTGCTGCTTCAATCATCTGTATTTTAACAGTTCTTTAGGAATATTTGGTGCTAAATATTCACACTGCTTTTAAAACTGCCTTTTTTTTCAAATTCCTAACACTTCTTCAAGATCTGAAATTCAAACTATTTTTGTTTGTGTCACCAAGAGACTGAATTCATTTATCAGTTTTCAATTTAAGAAAATAAAAATAGATGACTAGTGAACTTCATTTCAAAATTTTAAAAAGTGGTTCATTAATTGAACAGCAGCTGGGGGGAAAAACTAATCAGTTCATTTCAACTGCACTAGCTCATTATCATTTTGTCTGATGAAATCTTTGGAGGCTGGTTTCATGGGAAATGGGTCCTTCATAGAGTTGCCTCTGAACTGTCTGGAAAAAGGTCAGTTGCCCCCATACAGTAATTAAAACTCATGTCAGGACATGCACTTCCATTTTTTAATTGCTAGGGATAGAAGCCCTCTTGTTGTTTTTTGACATGAAGGAAATGTTTGGGCTCTTCCTGTTCTTCAGAAGAATTTCAATGGCTCATGCTGATGGGTAGTGATTTCTAAAAGCAGAGTAAATATGACACAAAAATTAATGTCCAAGTAGTTGTAACATTTCTTTTCACTGGTAAATCTCTTACTTGTGGCCACAGGGATATAAAGGATTGAATCTCTATTTTAGTTTGCTCTATCCTGAGTGAGGCATGACTTTAGCTTGGAAACCACAGAAGTTTTGGAGATGGTATATAGACTTTAGGGGTCTATGTTACCTCTTGAACTTTTTACTGCTAACACCATCACTGTAGGAAAGACCTTCTTTTTAAATATGATACCCAATAAATTAATGTAGATACACAAATGTAAAGATGGAGAGCCAAGACTGCTGGATTTCTCTTCCCTGTTCTTGTGTGACTTGGGGCAAACTTTTGCCTCATTTTTAGATGGTTAAAATTAAACTTTCCTCTAATGAGTGTTATGTTAAACTTATTTTTTGGAAAGTGCTTTTGAAACAGCTACATACATTTGAAATGTATGAGATGTGTATAACTGTAATAGCCATCATTTTAGTATTAGATTTGTAGCGTTTTTACCAGTGATGAACATTGCAGTAGAGTAATAAAATGATAACTTTTAGAAATTAATTTAAGTTTTTTTAATGTTAAAATATCCAAGCATAATTTTAAATATTTCTACTAAATTAAGAAAAATCTTTTTATTCAACTGTAGCTTTTGCCACTTAATAACAGCATTATAAATAGAAAAGTCCTTTTTTTATTATCTTGTGTACTAAATAAGTTTATAAAATAAGATGTAAGTAAGTGATTGGTTTCATGGTTTCTCAAGTCTGTTATATATTTGTGCAGTTCTCGTTCAAACAGTGCACACCAGCATAACATTATTTAGGTCATGGATAACTGATAGAAATGCAAAAACCCCAACACACTACTTAGACACGCTACTTAGCCAAGTACTCATTTTTGTGAGTTAAATTCATTGTGCATCTGCTGCAAAGTAATTGAGGAAAGCTTTTTTATGGATTTTGTAATTAAAATTACAAGCACTGAAAGTACTGAAAACCAAATATTTTGTTTGCACTTCTACACTATGAAGTACTTTCAATAAGGAAACCAAGACTAGCTAAAAAACGAAATTCTGGTTGAGTTTGTTTAACTCCAGTTAGGATATGAAAATAATTTTCTAAACTTTTTTCACAATGAATACTGGACTTCTTCCAAAAGAAAATCTGTATTTAGATTAAAAGCATTGCTTGCAAGTGAATAACTTTCTTCAGGAAAATTTATGTAAAAGCAATTTCTTTCTAACTTTACTTTTATACTAGGTAGGGGGGTGTGATGGAATATCTGGATATTTGCTTACATGACCATACTGTTTACATGTCTTCTGTATGTGAAAGTTGGTAGTAAAGCCAGCACAAGGTGAAAAACTTGGAAAAGCTCCTTATGATTCTCAAAAATTGTAATTTAAATTTAATAACAAAACAAAATTTTCACAGTAGCTTTTATTTTTGCCTTGTCCAATGGGTTGTTTTTCTAGTTTCTCTCTGCCACCATGAGGCCAAAAATTTACTTTCCCTGGACAAGTTGCTAACTTACCCTCACCAAAGAGCTGAAAAGTTGTCAGGATTTGGTATCTTTCATAAGTACATGCTAAAACTCTGAGATGCATCAGTAGCATGGTTAAATCAAAGCCTCTGCTGAAGGTTTTTGGCCTGGCTTCCATCTGACTTCTCAGTGCTTGAGGGGAAAATAAAGACTCTTAAATCTTGTGTTAGAAGCATCTCACAGGAAGAATGAGATGGTTTATCCTGTGCAAACAATCACCATTAACTCAGCCCCAAAGAGCAGTACCTACTCTTTACACTTAAGATACCATCTTCTGCATGGTAAATACAAGCTGAGGAGCACTCATGGAGCACAGCATTTGGGAACTGTTTAAGTCCTTATGTACACACAGATATGTTTGCCTGATATAATGTGGGGTGTAGCCTCTGCTTAGCCAGACTGACCAGCTTATAGAGGCATTTTCACAGACATTTGGTAGTGAATGATTGCTATGGTTTTGAAGATATGTGATCTTATCCTATAAACAAGTAACTGTGAGTTGTGTGTATTCACCACAGGAAGGAAATTGTAATTTAGCTATGTGAAGATGAACTACAACTCAGTTGTGCTGCACAATAAATCATTACCTTTATAGTAAATAAATTGTCATGTGCTATGAGTTTAAGTAATTTGTTGATGCACAGTTTCACTGTTGCCCTGCTTTGCAGTGAAGTACCTTTTCCACCTTCCTCCTTAAAACTCTAATTTGTCTCTGCCCTTCTATTGCAGCTCTGGAGCTATGTCTGGTTTACTTTAATTGTGCTCTTCAAAAAGCAGCTTTGTGCTTTGAGCTTTTTCTAATAATTGTATTTTGTACTAACGCTGGTGATATGAAAAACAAGCTTGAAAAGAATATATAGTAGCATATAAGTAAACAAGAGTTTTTCAGTGACTTTCTTGGCATAATATGTCAGGGAGTTTAATGTGAATTTAGTTCTCCCCTAGTAATTACCTTAATGATGGATAATTCCTGGCTGGGAAAGCCACATTAGAATCGGTTTCATATTTTGATACAAGCAAGTCTTATGGGCATGATTGCTAAATAGTGAAAAGATCATATTTCAAAACCTTCAAGAAAGTCTTGTATCCCATGGCATTGTTTGTGCCACTAAAAGCCATTAGAATAGATCTCTTTTGCACACAGTAATGGGGGTAACCTAGTTAATTTTTTTTTATTGCAAATTCAGTGAAAATTAGAAGGCGTATTCAAATACTGTGCTTTTCCCTAGGTACTGCATTAGTTAAATATAACTTTTTCAGAATTTCAGAATATATTTAGTACAGGCACTATGTATTTTGTACTATTGCCTTGGAAGCCCTTAGTAACAAATTGGTAATGGTCACAGGAAAAGTAGAGTGGCTTAAAGTGTTCTGCTTATTCAGTAAATATGTATGAATTCAGTAAAGATTTCTGAAAATACTGTAAACTCCTTTGAAGTTTTTATTTTTGCTACCCATGGTTTAAAACACTTCTCTCTTAAATGCATGCCAAATTTCTGGAGTAAGGTGTCTGTAATTGCTGTTTAAAAAGAGTGCAGCTTCTTCTACATCAAATGCCATCATGAATCACTCCACTAATGGACACCCCTTTATTTCAAACAAGAGGTGTTCATCTAGATGCTTCTGAGGTCACAGACACCTGAAGGGAAGCATCTGATGAAATTATGTAAGTGTGCCCAAAATCTGTGTCCTCATGGAATTTCAGAGCAGGCCAAACATGAAGTTTTATGTATGTAAATTTGTGTTCTAGTTTGACTTTCACATGGCTGTGTTTTTCAATAAGCTGTTTTCAGCATTGCATTTGCCCAGAGCATCAGAGCAGTTGGTGTGACTGGTGCTTCCTGTTTCAGTTTCGTGTTGTGGGCACCCATTCCTGGGGATGGCCCTAAATGTGGCTCTGACCCCCAGGTGTGGCCTTTCCCAGTGCCACCACATGCCCATTGTGCCCATGGAACACCTGCACTCTGGATCAGTGGAGCAAAATGACAGCGGCAAATGTGGAGCAGTGACTCAGTGCAGTGTGGCAGCTCAATGAGGAACTCCACCAGACAGAACAGCCTGGATGGAAATGGCAGTTTTGTCCCAGGGATGTTCAGAAAAAATCCCCGGGTTTAAGTTCCATCCCTGTTTTTTGCTAATCCATGTGCTGTGCTGGGGATTTGTGCTAATGATACCTTCTTCCCCTGCTTCTAAGCTCAGGGCTGTGTGCAGCCCCTGGATGCTGCCTGGCCGTGGGCAGCAGCCACGGGGGAGTTGTGTCATACAGTTAGACATGGCACAGGGGCTCCCCGAGGTCCTGCTTGAATTCCCAAGGAAATCCTCTGGTATATAGGATTTCATGGATGCAAAAGTCACAATCCCCAACTACCACACATGCCTGGTTAACCAGTTAACTGTGAGTTTTAAGGATGTTTACATGCCCAATGCTCTCAAAGCTGGATTCTTAGTTTTTATGTGTAAGTTTTTCAGTGTAAGTTTTTATCGGCAGCCTTTGGTGGCCAAATCCATCCCACGCAACCATCAAATGCACATGTTGGGCCAAATTGGCATTTTTGTGAAATTCTTCTAGTGCTGATAGACAGGGAAGATACCTTCCATAAATCAGCTCCCAGTAGCTTCACCAAGCACTGAGTTGAATCAATGTCTCTCATTCTTGTCAGTTTGCTTTCCCACAACAAATCAGAAACTGTGCTTTTTAAATTAGAAATTTCTAGATCCAGTCCTTAGATTCTGTACAGTTGAAATTTTGCCACAACAGAGGGAGAGTGTAAATTCTGATATTTTAAATAAAAATTTCGTGAGTATCATTTTGATGACAGATGAATGCCCTACACTCTCTCCAAAAATCTAAAAGTTAAACAAGTTGTAAGTAAAAGAAAAAATATGTGATTTATAATTGTTTTTCCAGGGAGGGGGGTGAGGGAGGGGAGGAAGAACAAGATTTCCAATTAAAGAAAAATTCAATCTTTATCAGGTATGATAATCATGAAAATTGATATTTTATGGAGAAAAATCCTCATGCTGTTAAGTTTAGTCAGGAATTAAATTTCACTTGATATTTATGTGGGCTTTTTCTTGCAATATACTTTTTCATTGTTTTATTTTAAATGACATTAAAAGAATCTAATCTTCTACATTGAAATAAAATTCATAATTAATAATATAAATAAATATTTTGTTTTCAATTCTGAAAATTACAATGTGATCATCCCCTTTAATGAATTAGACCCCTTTGAGGATAGAGCTTGTCATTAACACACATCATCAGCTGATGCATTTTAATAATACATAGAGTTGGAAGAGAGAGGAAGTGTGAGCTACTGAAGCTTGCAAAACCAATCCCCCAAAGCTTTCATGTTTTATTCGAGCATATGTTTTGGAAGTGGTGATGTTGACACTGGTGGCACTAATCTCCTCTTTATCTTGTTTTGATTAAAAGGATATTTGAATATTATTTTTGGCAAACTTTTATCTAGCCTCAAAGGGGTTCCCTTGTAGCAGCTACAGAGAAATGGCTATAATAAACACATTCTATGATACACTTACATCACACATTATAGCCACTGCTGGTGTACTCCAAGAATGCAAAATACTCCTTAAAAAAACCAAATTAGTTTGCTTTCAATGCCAAGCATGTGAAAATGTCAAATTATGCTCTATTTTTTTGTTTGTTTGTTTGTTTGTTTTGCATACCAAGCTGTGTGAATTGCTCCAGCTGTATAAAGGCAACTGTGCATTAGATTATTCAATAATTTAGTAATGTGTGTGATTAGGAGACAAAAGGTTACAGCAGTCTTATGACAGATATTTTTATCTCTTATAAAAGCACACATCCCCTTTTCTTTACATCTCTTTTACCACCTGTCAGACAGCTGGGTTAACATTCAATTGGGATGTTATTTATTTGCACCTTACATGGTATTAACTGTATAAAACTTAATTTTCACAAAACACAACAAAGATATTTTTATTATTTTGCTTTACAGAATGTGCAGTTGTGTATAACTGTCCCATGGACTGTGAGCACGGTGCAGATCCTCACATTGTTAGTCACTGTAGGATAAGTTACAGGGAAATGGTTCATACTTTTGATAAAATATCACAGTCAGGGAAGGCCCCTGTGTTCTGCTGGCCTTTTGCCATTTTTTGACTCTAAAGCAAAGAGCAAGGAGTGCACAGGAGATCACCTTGTCTGTGTATTTGTGAATAACAAAGCCCCTGATTCCTGAGGTGCTGCATCAAACCTCAGGTCTCCATTTCAACATTCAGCAATATTAGCATATTGCTCCTCTTCTTCATCCCTGTGGATGTGTTTATAAATAATATTGAGTGGCTTAAGAGCTTGCTTTTCACAGACCCCATGCTGCTTGTTTGGTTCTTAAATATGGATTAAAGTGTCTAATTTTAGGTTTTAAATTGCATATACGCTTTTAATTGAGAGAAATGGAATTCATAGTTGGTCAGTTAAACCAGATCACTTTTTTGTGCAATTAATTTTCAAATAAGCCATTTTAATTATCTAGAGCAGAAACACATCCCCACCTAAAGCCTGCAGTACGGATTTGTTCATACTGGGTCTCATTGCTCAAGGAAAAACAGAATCACATGGAGTAATATGGTGAAATTATTGATTGCAACTTATTTTATTTTCCATCTTCTCACCATTATACTTCTGTGATTTTTGAAATAATTTGTATTTCATCAGAATTACTTACTATTTTTTGTTTCTCCTTCAAAAGCTGCAGATGACTCTCATGTTAGTCATCTTTTTCATAGATGGGACCTTTTTTCTGTTCTTTAACTACTCAGGACTCATAGAGGGTGATTCTGTGATTCCACTGCTGATGCTTCTCTGCATTTGTCACTTCCACAAAACCCTTCTTTTTTGAGAAATTCAAAGTTTGTGTCATCTTATTCTGGTTTTTGCTCTTTTTGGAAAGCTCTGTCTTGGGAATGGCTGCTGGTTGCATTCAGATATTCAGGTCACATATGTTGCTGAGCTTCTCTGTGTGTACACAATGGTCATGCAGCTTCTCTTTGCAGAATGTTGCCTCCAACTCTGCACTTTTCATCCTTGCTGCTCTGTGTCCTGGATTCCCCTGGCAGAATGTTCAGTTGCTCTGGTTCCCTACATTGTTCTGTCTTGTTATGTTGCTCTAGTTGTGCTCCTCCTCAACATGCATGTCCTCAGAGTCAGAGCTCACATGAGCTTGCTCTGGAGTTTCAGAGATTAGAGGAAAATGGTGATGTTTTCTGCTTCTAAGCCTTTATGTTCCTCCTCCTTTGGTACATCAGAGAAGTCCTGTTCCCCATTAGAAAGTACATTCTGAGACTCTGAACGTGCTGTTCTGCTCCTGGCTGTTTAGGGTTTTTTTAATAGATTATTCTGAAGAACAAACTCACCAAGTGTTCAGGTCAGTTTTGGTGTTCAGATTGTTGCTGTTCAGTGCTTGGTTCTTAATGGTCTGCTTTATGAGGAGCAGGGTCGGTGCTCACTACTTTCTGCCATTTCTAGTGGGTTTTTTTATAATAATGCCACTCAAAACCAGAGAATTTAGGGTTGCTGGTGCCAAAGACTGTTGTTCTCCTATGGGAGGAAATGGCACATTCCAAACTGATGTTCAGAAGGAGTTCTGAATGCCTGGTGGTTGCAAATACTTTTGTCTACTCCTTTAAGCCACGTTTCAATATCTTAACTAGAAGTGCCTTGGAATTACACAGGGATCTCGAGTTCTCTCACTGTGTAAGTGGTCCTTGACTTCATCATCTGTCCAGCAAAGACCATGTCCATCTTTAAGAATCTGTATTAAGTCATGAGGCCCAATATGGACTATCATGTTAAATATCAACAGTGCTGCCTCCCCTGAAAGCAGCAAACCCAGTAGTTGGTGAAATTTCCAGACAAACTGCAGTCCTGAAGACATTCCATCTCTTCTTTATTGACTGTTGTCACTGGTAACTCCTCACTTCACATGCTGCCTTTGTTCAGACTCCCAAACATAGCACAAAGTAGGAGCAGAATGAACACACTTGGTTTGATGGAGATGGTGACACAGAGAAGAGAGTTTAAGGATATGTTAATTTTCAAGTACTTTACTATGATTAAAAATTAGTTCATGCTAAAATAAGAGCTTTGACTACTGTCTGAACCTCGTGGGGCCTTGTAGGAGATTATATCGAGAGCCTGTCCACTAGTCTCTATCATATTGGTTGAGGTGATGCCCATAAAGGATTCCAAAATCATATTGATGAGTGTTAGAAAAAGGGTTTACTTAGATTGATAGAATCTCTTATACTAGAATTCATAACAAAATCCTTAGTATTTGTAGAGTGATGCTTTGGCTTCTCAAAGCTTCTTTATAGAAACTCTGTTGTTGGGTAGTTATCCTTTTGACATGAAAGGGTCTGCTGGGATCCTTCTAGGAGCAGTCATTTTACAACTTACTTATCTACTCCACAAAGATGCAGTTAAAATATTTGCTATTCCTGCAGCACTTCTCTTCACAAGTAATGGCTGTCTTGGGAATTACCAGATCCTTGAATTGTCTAAATGAATCCCAACCTAAATTTTGGCCTAATAAAGCTTTTTCATTTTTTTCCCTTTTAGTTGATGTACATGAATAGGCATTTTATAGAACAGGTATATGGTTTAGATCAGTCATAAAGCCCAGTGAAGCAACCTGGAAGAAAACAGAAGTGATAGATGGTTTTCTGGCTTCTATTCAAAACTCTTGTTATGTTGTGGAGTACTTACTATGAATGCTTGGCAACAAAAAGGCAGAGATCTTATATTATACAAATACTTAAAAGCCTGTGCCCAGAGACAAGAGAATGAAAAAAGAGGTGATTTTATACTCATAGTCCCTGCTGTCTCCTTCACCTCTCCTGGGAAGTAGTTATGACATAATAGGATTTGAAGGTTACTCTTCAAATTTCCTTTCACCTTCAAGTGAGTAACCCATGTCATGCATCGCAGAAAAGCTGTCCCCTTGACATCTAGTGATGCAAAAATGGCTTGAAATTAGTCTTTCTGTTAGAAAGAATTGGAAATCAGACTTGCAAAAGTAAAAACTTAATTCTATTCTGTATTTTCTTGTTTAAGTTTTCAAGCCATTGTTCAGGTTAAGAAAAAACTGAATTTAAATTTATGTGTATAACAGTACATAATATCTTTGAAGGCCTCTAGTTTAATGTTTACTTGGGTGGAAATCAGCTGTATCTTTCCTTCCTTGCATCATTAAGTTGTTTTCTTGCTGGAAAGCAAGAATATTATATTGTTTCAGAAATATTAACATTTAATCTCATAGGTTAAATTGCTCAATTAATATTACAAGTAAATATTTGGAGGAAAGAGTTGTCTTATAATTGCTTATCAGAGCCTTTTTTCAGCCTCTGAAAAGATAATTGGGCTGAGAAATATGACTGCTTGAAATATTTAAGAAGAAATGTATATGTGGACAAAGGTGTTCCCTAGAAAGAATTATTAAACTGACAAAATGTATTTTAAGACAGTTGTAGCTAATTTTTTGTACAGTTCTTTCCAGCACAAATTTGTATTATAATTGCAGGTAATTGTTTAAAATGCAATTTTAAATTAACTTAAGATGAACCTGATGTATTTCATTTTGATTCTCTGTTGTCCCTTTTCAAATTGTATTTATGTACATTAATAGCAGCCATCCTCCTTTCATCTAGTTAGCACAGCAGTACACTAACTCTGTAATTTGCTGATTTTAATACCAGCTTTTTCTCCCTGGATATTGGTACATGGGCATAGAATTCTTTGAAAAAGTAACAATAATGAAAGAAATGAACAATGTGAATTTTACATCAAGAATTTCCTCGGTAGTCCTCTAATAGCTGTAAAACAACTGCAATGCATTATCTTCTGTAATTTCTTATACCTTTCTTTCCCTCTTAATAAAGGGTCCTTTGCACTCAGAAGTCTTTTCAGTAATAGGTAATTGCAGACCATGGTTAGTCTTCTTTTGGTTGAGTTTTGGCCTTTTTTTGGAGTACAGGAATTTCAGATCAAATCTCTTCTGATTCTTGTTTGCCCCTCTCCTTTGGAAACCAGTACAGGGTAGAGATATCCAGAACTAATATTGCTGATAGATTCAGAGGGGATGAAAGAACTGAAAAGAATGAGAAGCATTTAATCTGCCCAGTATGTCTTACTTAGATCTGGAGTGAATCCTCCATCATGGCCCCACCTGTCAGGAAGGACCTGTCCGTGGTGGCTCCAAGGGAACTCCTTTCCTGAAAAAATTAGTGAAGGGGACTTGAAGACTGCACAGTCCTGATGTTTGCTGATAACTAAAACACAGGAAAGCCTATCGTTAAAACTAGTGATAGTGGTGGCCTGAAGTGTGAAAAACTCAGAGATTATCAGACTGCAGAAAGTAATAGAAACTTTTAAAGGCTGTAACTTAAACTGGAGAGGATCTGTGAGCAGTTTTAACTTTTCTTGCAAAGTAAAAAGCCTTTTATATTATTACAAAATCTTTTGGCCACACTAAAGCAGAGTTACATTTCTCCTTTAGTGTTTATTTAAA
>VZTT01025567.1:0-28027 GCA_013400855.1 Buphagus erythrorhynchus | reverse complement strand
CTGACAGAGCCAGCGCACACACACTGGTACATGGGCACCTCACAGAGCTCTGTCAGAGCCAGCACACACACACTGGTACATGGGCAGCTCACAGAGCTCTGACAGAGCCAGCACACACACACTGGTACATGTGGGACCCAGGTGTGCACATGCCTCCTGTTGGTAGGGTCAGCCCCTGAGATGCTGATCTTGCAGCAAGTTTTTATTGGTGACTTGCCAGACAACAACACATTTGTGCAAGTCAAGTCAGGAACATACAGAAAAAGTTATCAGACTGCAGCAAAAATTTGAGCTTTAATATAAACTAAAAACATGGAGTTTATTCCATTTTAGACCTACAATTTTAGGTATTAGGTTGCTTTTAGAAAAGAAACTTCAGATAGGCTGGTATGTTAATCACATTTTTTTGCATGTCTCTACATTTATTTTATCTTGGCCTTTTACACTCCAACAGAAGTAATTTAAGCATTGAACATACCTTGAGTTTCAACGGTGTCTTGTTTTTTCGATGTTGCCTTTGTATTAATTTCACAGCTGACATGATAGAAGGTGAAAAGCAAATGATGCTTTTGATGGAGGTGAATTGGAAGCTCAATTTTAATCTAAAATGATATCATGATAGATCAGACTGTATTTTTAGTTGTGGAGTAATATTTTAGTTCTATTTCATTTCACAAATATTATGCTGTATGTAGTTACACAAGACACATTCTTACCCATCCTAAATAACTCCTAACATTTTCATCACATTTGCAACATTACAAATTAATGGGGGTGTGTGATTGGAGTGCACAAAGCATGACAGTAAAGACAGCAGAAAACAAACTGACATTAAAAATTGACAAAGTCTCTGGCTTTGCTGAGCCCTTCTGCTGGGGCAAAGGGCTGGTGATTATCTTTACCCATATTTCACCCAGCCCTGGAAAAAGAGGTATCCTGAAAAGCCCCTTGGCATTGTGGCATCCAGGAAAATCTGCTGTTTCCCACACTTTGCTTTTACCTCATCATAGAACTCGGGGCTCTGGTTGTGATGCAGCACAGCAGCATAGGCGTTTGTGGTCAGCAGGGGGCCCCCGGGCTTGCCATATATGCACTGGAAACACAAAACAAGAGCTGAATCCAGGGTCCTGCCACCCTAAATCAGCTGGCCAAATTAAACCAGCGATCATGGAAACTCGGTGCTTTTCTCCTGCCCTGCTCTGCTACAGAACACCCAGCAGTGGCCAAATGGCAGCCCCTTTAACAGGTGACATTAACCCACCTTTAATGGCCTGGCATCAGCTTCATCTGAATCCCTGAACTCAACACAGACAGCAATATTCCTTGCCTGAAATGGGGGAGAACAGGAGGATAAGCAGCAGCATCACCCCGGCCCACACAAAGCTGGCTGCAGGTCCCTCCCCAGATCACTGCCCTAGCCCCTCCCCAGATCACTGCCCAGGTCCCTACCCAGATCTCTCACCTTTGCAAACACCTTCTGGTTCTCATACTTCAAGTGCAAGGGGTAGACATAGAGGTGGTTTTTGTAGACAGTGAAGGGGTAACAGTATTTTGCAACTTCTGGGACAAGCTCCTCCACTTCCACTGCAACGTCCTCACAGCCCTTCTCAAAAGGTTTTATAGGAACATAAGAAGCTGTGAAACAATCTGTAAGAGGATAAGAACAGAAAAAATTAGAAAAGCCTTTTGGACAGGAGATTAGCCTACATAACCTGCGACAGGAGTTGCCAAAACCCCATGGAATGACACTGAACACATCACAAATCTTTTCTTTGCTTCAGTTTCTTTAAATGCAAGGTAAAAAACCACACTGACCATGTCTGTAAAGCCCTACAATGTTATGGATCAAAAATGTCATATGAGATTGGTGCAAAAGCAGGCAGCTGGCTTCCTTTGGATTTAGGATATGATGGCCAAACTGTGAAGCAGATCAATCCCTCAGGTAAATCTCTGCACTTGGACCACATCTCCTCCACAGAAGGCATCAGAAAGACTTACAAGTTGGTGGTTGTGCTGAATTACTCATTTCTCATACCAGTCTTTGTTAATGAAACAGCAAAATCCCCCCTAAAAGCATTAACTCCTGAGTCTCAGGTCATCAGCATTTATGTTAAGATCCAAGATCCTTACTTGTGAAGTCTAGTGGGATGTCTTTGATGATGATATTTAACTGGGCTGGAATGACCTGCAGTTTTGTCTTCTCTGGTCTGTGTTAGGGAGAAAAGAACAAGAGTGTGAACCTTGAAAGCTCAGGTGCTGAGCACATCATCATCAGTTTTTGCTACCCTCCAAGTATTTTAGAAATTGTCATGTCATGCTTACACCTGACTGGTTAAAAATGTATGTTAAAATGCCTGCCCAGCCCCTGCACCAGTCTCTCACACTTACTTCTTATACTCAGCTAAAAGCTTCAGCATATCTTCATTTGAGAGTTTGCCGCTATCTTGCTTGTACAGGGGTGAGAATTTTCCATCAGCATCAAGAGTGCCCTGGGAGTCTTTGAAAACTGGTCTGCAGAAAAGAAGAGATGCATTTTCTAAATGTTGGTAAATATACAGACGCTGAGGTCTTTGACAGATCTGGAAGGCACTTCATCAGGCAAGAGGTTCACTGGCCTGTGATTGCTCCCAGTACCTCAGACCTGACTGCTCTCCCACCCTGACGAGGTGCTTAGACCCCACCCAGGCTGCAACTGCACAGGAAATCACATAGGACATCATTACCCATTCCCCCCTCTCCAGCCAGGTCAGAACATATTCAGCCCATTTCCAAGCCTGGGCCACAATCACAAACACCCTTCCCTCCCACTAACACCAAGTGGTAAAGCACCTTCCCACTTGCTATGGGGTCAGAGCAGAGAAATGCTCCTAGGAAAGGAGTGCATG
Source organism: Buphagus erythrorhynchus (assembly GCA_013400855.1). Taxonomy (NCBI): domain Eukaryota; kingdom Metazoa; phylum Chordata; class Aves; order Passeriformes; family Sturnidae; genus Buphagus; species Buphagus erythrorhynchus. The sequence goes on along the minus strand of VZTT01025567.1, from coordinate 25,142 downwards.
ATAAAAAACAGTTTGGGGACATGCATCAGCTTCCTCCTGAAGCCAGAGCAGGAGACTGGACTCTGCCCTGGATGAATACCAGCATCTCTGCCCTTGAAAATAATGGCTGTCTGTGTATAATAAGAAAATTAAAGCATCTGCACTCCCCTTCTGTGCAAGCACTTTCCTCTGAGACCCACAGGGGAAATGTTCCAGGGATGCAGAGCAACACAGCTCCCCACACCAGCCCACTCAGCTCCTTGGTGTCCAAAGGCAGCACTTTACCCAGCAGGAACAAACCTGAAGCCAGTCTAAGTCAATTCCCACCCAGAGCTCATCATTAGGGTAAGGGTCCACTTGGAAGAGGGCTGAGTGCTGGCTCCCAGGATCCAGCTGCATCCCAAAACCACCATCTCAAAGATGAGCAGCCAGCATCACAGGAACATCCAGTTCAAGAATACACATTGCAAGTGGTATACCCCAAACCCCAGCCCACCGTGACAGCTTTCTGTGTTCCCACGTCATTCCTAGCCCTTTTGTCAGCACCAAAATGCAATTCAGCACTAGGAGGCAGTAGATGATCTTGCCTTCCTCTGACTGGGATTTCAGAGAGTTAGCACTGACATACTTATCAGTCTCAGTAAAAGAACAGCAAGGGAATGGAATCACTACCTCCAGCCATTCCCAAGAAGATGAATTAAAGCACAGTTTAAGATAGAAAACAAATCCTGTCTGATTGCCAGTGCCAGGCTGGGAAGCCCTCTGCTCTCATCCCGTCCCTGGCAATGGCTGGTGCCAGGAGGGAATTTCTGCAGTGATTTCCTTGGCAGCATGGGACAGTGTATTTTGTCCCCAGGAATGTTCTGCCCTAATAGCAGTAGCTACAGGTCAGTAGGAAGGTTACTGCCTTCCCAGCCCTAGCACTGTTTACTTTTTAATATTTTGTTTCTAAATCTAGACAGAATTTGGATTGGCCTGAAATGCTCTTTCTTGGGAGTTGCAGCCAAACTCTGCCCTCGGCTGCAACTTCACTGACTTCAGTCACTTGGCTCTTTGCCCAGCCGTGTCCCAGGTCACTCTCAGCAGCAGCAGCAGCAGCAGCAGCAGCAGCAGCAGCAGCAGCTCCCACTGTGGGCACAGCCCAGCCCAAGGGCACTGCCCAGCCCCACGCACTGACCTGGCAGCCCAGCCGAAGGGCATCCGGTACTGCCCCAGACGGCTGCACACCTGCTTGGCCACCTTATGGACCTTCTGGGCAGTCTGCAAAACACGAGAGAGGCAGGTCAGCCTGTGCCAGGACCTTGATGCTGCCCCAGAACAGCGGTGAAGGGTGCTGCAGCCTCCAGGGAGGAGCATCTCCCCCTCTGCTCCCCAGGCACCAGCACAGTTCACAGACATCCCTGTCTGTCACTTCACCTACAGCTGGTACTTCACAAAGCAATAGCAAACGTTGTGGGCAGTCATGTTAAACCTCCTCAGGACTGAACTGTCAGGGTATTAGTGCTCTATTCATCAAAGGGTAATAGTTTACATTCCAAAACTGACTTACAAAGTGTGCCAAGGGAACACCATCATTACCAGGTATTCTATAATTGACTTTTCAGGAATTAGTCTTGACTGGCTGCAACAAGGCAGCATCAACTCCACCTGGATGCAGAGACTGATGCTGGTGGCAGCAGCAGGGCCTCTCCCTTGGGTGTCAGGAAAAATTTCTTCACTCAAAGAGTTGTCAAGCATTGGAACAGGCTACCCAGAGAAGTGGTAGAGGTATTTAAAACACATGTAGATGTGGTGCTTAGGGACATGGTTTAGTGGTGGGGTTGATAGTGCTGGGTTAATGGTTGGACTCAATGATTTTTATAGGGTTTTCCAAGAAAAGGATTCCATGACTCTACGCAGACACTTCATTCTGGGGATGAAGTGTCCCACTTTTTCCTGCCAGCCCAGGCTTTGGCTTGCTGAAGTGTAATGGGAAAAGGTCTGGCCCCAAATGCTTGGCTCATTCCAGGGGAAGAAATCAAGTCTCCCAGGACAGCCCGACTGAAGCCAGCCTGGGAACAGTGCAAACAGAATGGACAAAGACTGTATTTGCCAGAAAGAAACTGAAGAGCTGCAGAACAACCCATATTTCAGCCCACTCTAGTCCCTGCAGCAGCAGACAGCATCCCTCAGATGTGCCCATGGCCCCAGGCAGGCAGTACCTTCCCTGGGTCCGAGTTTTTCATGTAGGGCTCCACACAGTGGGCAATGCTGCCCTGCAGCACCTTCTCCACACGGGCCACCAGGAAGATCTCAGTGTGTGGGTTGGTCACAGAGAACACCCCCTGCAACAGAGAGGCAGCAGCTGTCACAGCAGCGAGCACCACGGGCAGTGATCATCCCTCTGCCCCTTCCCACACCCCACACACACCCTGCCCTGGGCCACAGGGGCTCACCATGGCATGGCCAAGCCTTGGAAAACTCTATTTCACGCTTTGCTTGTCACTGAGCCCTGTATGACAGCTTTGACACTGACCAAAGCTCAAGAGAAAAGCTGGCTTCTGGTTACCACACAGTGATAACAACACACTTCAAAGTCACTGGAAAGCCTCAGCAGTGACACAGAATGAGGAGAAAGTGAGATACTCACCTGTTTGATGTAGTGCAGGCAGGACTCAGGGACCCCGTGCACAAAGCTCTGGCCAGGACAGTGTCCCTGGCTGCCCTCTGCTCTGGGCTCCGAGTTATCCAGCAGCATCTCCCGCACTGATGGAGGGTTCAAGTCCACGTGGAAGTCAGCTGAAATCTTGCAATTACTTTTCAGGTCGAATAATGCCAAGCTCAGGAAAAAGGGCTCAACCTGGAAATTTTATTGGATGTGTGTGTCATAAGAAATGCACAGCACAGGCTCAAGAGCACCAACATGCATTGCTTTTCCTGATAAGGAAACTGAAACCTTCTGCTTCTGTTTGTTCCTTCAGTTTGGTACACCAGCATTCTACAGAACTGTGACACACAATTCATGTTTATTTGCTTTATAAATATACAGATCCATTTTTTCCTGCACCTTCTTGCATTTTGATCTAGTCAGCTTGAACAAAGCTATATGAAATATAAAGAATAAAATCCATATGTTTTTTTTACATAAATGGTAAACTATGAAGTCAGGAAGAAAATATGAACTCAATTTATTGGAGCTGTTTATCGTTTTGCAATAACAAATCAGCTTAAGAGTGTTTATGATCACCTGTTAAAGATCACTATATTTATTTTCCAAAGTCCATCAGCTCTGGATGGCTCAACTGTGAAACTCAAAATGTTCCTCAGATGCTACCCCAGGGAGGAAAGTTAGCTCTCCCAGCCAGGAGAGCTCAAATACAAGGCTGACACTGCTGAGGAAATGCATGTGCAAAGTCTGCCACCTGCTTTGTAGCTACTGACCTTGACAGCACCAGGCAAGTGGCAATAATTCATGTATTTCTAATTCAAACATCCCAGTAGGCGTGCATCCTTGGAAAGATAAAAATGCAAGCCTGAAGATAAAACAGTAGCATGCCCAAGACATTCCAGCATGACTTGGAGGCATTACATCAATGCTGAAAATGTGCTGATTAAGTCTCACTGTGGACCTGATTGAGGAGGGATAACAAGAATCTTTGCAATTAGCAATGCATCCATCTGCTGGGAATTACTGAGCCTGGTGTCGTGTCTCAGACCTGCCAATATGAAAACATCACAAAAAAGTCTTTGTGATTGTAGCAGGCATCAGACAGGGCAGCATCAGCAGAGATGGGGCTGTGCTGGTGCCTCTGCCCCTCCTGCTGCTCTGCACCCTTGCAGAATGGGCTGACTCCAGCCAGAGCAAGCACAGGATGTGACAGCACGGATTTGTTTTGGGAAGAAAGACTGGAGGAGACTGGTCTGTTCAGCCCAGCAGAACAAAGGCTGAGGTGAGATGTGATAGCTGTCTACAGACATCAGAGGCTCAGAAAACACAAGAGTTTTTAGGTTAAGTCACAACTTTGGCACAATAACAAATGCATATAATAAAGTAGCTGTGAATAGAGTTAGGCTGGGAGTCAGAAGAAGGTTCCAGAACAGGGAAATCCCTTGCCATTAGGGGAAATGAAATAAAACACAGCCATGAGTGGTCTGGAGACAGAGCTTAATCATTTTCCAACAGGGGTGCAGAATTTGGCAGACACACACCCCCCCATTTGCTGTGCCCCTGAACCACATGTTTCCCAGGAGTCTCAGTTTCTGGCAGGCTGAGGCATGCCAGCACAGACCCTGTCCCCAAACACGTTTTTGGAACACCAAAATACCAAGGCAAACAAATCCTGCAATGCCTCTGGCCCAGCAGTCACCCCTGCCCAGGTCCCACTGGTGCTCATGGCAAAATGGGATTGTTTTAACCACACAGATTAATTTGCCAAGATATTTTCTTGCTGGTGATAGGAAGAAAAGACAAAGCTGGAGCTCCCCTTACGTTGGTGGGTCCTTCTTCTGCCCTGTCACTCAGCTGAGCGAGGAGGTTGAGGGAGAAGTCCTGGCAGCAAACCACAAAGCGCCTGCTGCACTTTTCCTCAAAAGGCTTCACATCTGGCTCAATCCCTGAGAAATCGAGTCTCTAGACAGCAAACAAACAAATCTGGTCTCATTAAAAAAGAAAACAACCCCTGAATAATGTTAAGGGATCACATTACTGCCAATACTATCTTTATAAATTTTTTTAAAGTGGCCCAAAAACTACAAGACATTCACAAATGAGTGCAATTTGATGATATTACACAAAGGTGTTCAAGACATGAACTCATGGGTATGTATCAATTTTTAGCAACCTGTTTTGTAGAGCACAGCAAACTAAACCTCAGAATGATTTCAGTTCCTTCCTGCTTTGTTGTAACCCAGGGGATCTTCCCAAACACCACTTAGAGCTTGGGCAAGAAAGCAGAACATAAGACAATGATATAATCAGACAAATATCTTCCACCATGAAGGAATGACTGGGTCAGAGATGGTCCCTGTGCTTGAAATACAGAGAAGGCACCACATGGGGATTGTAAACAACATTTCAAAGTGGAAGGTATCAGCACAGCAGTAACTGGTATGGGTAGAAACAGCAAAGAGTGTCTGGCTGGGAAATCCAAACAGGCTCAATTATCATTATGTATGATAAATAATATATATATTATTATGTATATTATCATTATATATATATATATATATATATATCACCTCCTCCCTAACCCAGGAGAGCCATGCCTGGTCTGTGCCTCTACACCCACCCTCCTCAAAGAGCAGGCACTTGCAACCAAAGACCCTCAGCCTTCGACACACCCATTGCTCTGGGCACTGGGGACAGAGCTACCAAACACTCTTAAATACCAGCAGGTACTTTTGTTTTCCTTATTTTCTTTTCATCAGGAAGGTACACTGCAGGTAGACATTCCTGCTCCCAGTTTCCTTAGCATCAGGCATACACGTGTGCATGTACCAGCACTGACTGGAGCAAAGACTCTGAATGCCTGGTGTTACAGCAGATCCAACTGATCCACACCAGAATGAAGTGCTCTGGGTATAGAAAGAGGGCAGTGAATTCAGCCTATTTGGTTAGGTAAAAGAAGTTATCTTAGATTCTCCACAGTGAGTAATATTTCCATTATTATTATCTGACGAGAATATAGGAAGCTTCTCAGAGTTTCTCTTAAAAAACCAAAAAAAACCAAAAAAAACCCAAAATGCCTCCTGGATTCTTATCTTCCTTTTGTTAGACTCTAAAGAATTGCCAAGAGAAAAGCTCATTTTGTACAACTAAATCTTTTAAAGGCTAATTACATTTCCTCGTTAAACCAGAATGTTCTATTTTACAGGTGTGAACATGCCAAACCAGAAGGAGAACCAGAAACAATGACATAACCTGGAACAGTTCTCTAAAACTCTGTTAGCAATTGCAACTCATTGCAACACTGAAATCTCACACCTGGACCCTGGCAGAGAATTCAAGTTCAAAACCAAGAAGAAAACAGGCAACAGACAATGCCCCCTCTACTCCAGTGCATCAGAGCAGCACAGGGTGTTTTTCTAATTTGTCTGTCCCTATTTGGTAACTCCCTGAAGACTGAGGCTCTTCCTGCAAACCCCTGTCATGGCCTTTGCCACCATTGCTCCCTGCTCCAGATGTGCTGATCCTGTGCAGCATTGCAGGTATCCATGCAATACCTCTTCTACTGCTTCTTCTTGCAAGCATGAGAACTTCTCAGAGCCCCAGAGAAAATCTGGTTTGCAATCCAGCAACATCAAGATGCATCACACAAATGCCAGCAAAGCTGGATGAGGCCCCTGTGTGGGGCTGCTGCAACTCTCCCCTGCATTTGAGCTACCACCTGAGCACTGACATCTCATTCTGCTCTCTGACAGGAATATGGGCTGCATTCTGCTCTCCACTGGAAAACATGCTGCTTCTGTGGCCATGCAAGGGGACAAGGGAGGCACAACAGTGAACAAAACCTCACACTGGCAAATGTGGGAATGTTTACCTGGACTTCTGGGTCGAAAGAAAAGATGTTTTGTCTTCCATCATTTCTGCTCAGTTTGTTTAGTTGATCTGTTTCTCTCCCATACTAGGACAAAGGAAGGCATTGATATTAGTGCCTGGCCAAACAGAGGCAAACACTTGTTTCTGGGAAAGAATTGAGTCAAAATAAAATCATTATTTTTCAGGTTGCCTTTGTGATCCATGAGCTGATGCAAAACACTGACACGGTGCAAGGACAGCGCAGAGATGTGGCGGTGCTGAAGGAAAAAGCAGGCAGAAGCAGGTAACCACACTTGGAGGTGAGAGACACAGCCTGAAACCATGGAGCTCCATCCATGGGACAGACAGGTGGGATAACAGAGACCCCACCAGCACTTGGTGCTTGCCCAGCTCCCCCAGAGCTGGGGACACAGAAAGCAGAAAACCTTCTCCCAGCTAAGCTGGACCGAAGCAGCTGTGGGCAGGGAGAGTGATCCTGCAAACACAGTACCTTCATCAGCTCTGGATGCATGCTTCTCTCCAGGCTCTCCAGGATGTTCTCTGACTTTCCCTGTGTGCTTGATTCATCATCTGCAAGGACACAAGAAACAGATGTTCAAAACAACTGCAGGAGCACTGCTCTGCCAGAAAGCATCCTGCAGTATTTGCTAACAATAGCACAGAAACAGTTTATGGAGACTTTTCCATTCCTTGGGAGTAAGATTTTTCCATGCATTACCAGTATCAAAGTGTACTATTACAGTCTGCTAGGTCTGTCCAAAGCAGAACTTCAGCACAGAGCCAATTTTCCAGGAGCTTTGAAACTTGGCCATGGATTTCCCATCCAGAAGAAGGGTCACATTTCCCTCCTCTTTTATTCCTCAGACTATCATCTGTGTTATACTAAGCCCCTTTGCATGATACTGTGTGTCAGCCACAATTCTTGCTTTAAATGCAGTACAGCGTACACTGCTCCAGGCACACTCCTTGTATTCTGCTGGAGAAGGGAGAAGGGAGGTGTTTGTTTACAAACTGACCTTGCACAGATTCCACAGCATCTTTCTTCTCTTGCACCAAACTCTCAGTATTGCTCTGAATGATCTTCCTCAGAGTTACCAGCCATTCCTCCATCTCCTGCTCAGTTTCAGCTGCAAGATAGTGGCTGTACTTGTCTATTGTCTTCAGCTCAAAGGCATAGCGGCGCATCTTGGGACACTGAACAAACAAGAGATTTATATTACATTTTCCTCAGCACAGTACCTGCCACACAGCTCTTCTCTCTTGGAAATCATCCTGAGCTGAAATACCACAAAATACAAGGCAGGCACCCTCCCTGACACAGCAATCCAGCTGCAACCACAGAGGGCTGCGTGGCTTGAGCAGTGCACAGGTCCATGGCCAGCTACTCTGAGCGAAGGAAAGCCAGACTGAAGCACAGACATTGCACCAAGGAGCAGGAACAGGCTCCTTCTGATGTCATCAGACCTTTAATATTTACCCAGAGAACCCAAGAACTGGATTTGTCTGACATGGTAAGTAATGCTGCACTCTAGGGCGCTTAGAGGCATCTATCTTAAAAAAGCAAGTGGTACAATGCAGCTTTTTGGAGCTGTGCTGGCTTTTAAACAGCCTTTTCCAACCAGAAACCCAGGCAAATCTGATGCAACTTGGGAAGTACATCCCATCCATCACTGAGGTGCGTTTTACTGCTTTTACTGTGTTCAGAAAGATAAATGGGAACTCACAGCTCTGACTCATCCATGCTGAAGCAAACCACTGGGGTAATTTAAGCCTCCCTGCACCAACTCAGTGCTTGAAGCTTCTGCAGAGACAGCAAGGGCAGAAGGCAGAGCAGCAATCCACTGCTGCACTTCACTCTAGCACAACTAAGCAAACCCAGGATTTAGACCTGCACAAATACCTGCTCCTAAAACCTTATGAGCCCTGAGCAGGTCCTAAATTCCAAAGGACTGTATGTTTGCATGGACTTACCAAGATATAGCTTAAGAAACAAGAAGCTGGTGCAAGCAGCAATTAGAGGAGAAAGGTGCCCCAGATAAAGTAACATCATTTACTTACTGGCCTATTGATCAGCTTAGCTGATCAGCTTTGGGTTAGTTTGCAATTCCATGCCTTCAGACCTGGAGAGAGCAGGCCTGTCTCAGAGCCAGCAATCCATAAGTCCATGTGGAGCCACACAGAAAGGACACCTACCTGAACCACATCATTGCAGGCATCCAAGAATATGCAGCCTTTTGATTCTTTTGAAATTTTCTCATCTTTGTAGGAATTCAGAATATAGGAGCCATCTGTTAGCTGTGACAAGTAAAAATACCTCCTCTTGAATACCTGTAAAAATACAAATTCTTGCTCAGGCAAGTATTCACTGTGCTGTACATCACAAACCAGGGCCATGGTTTCCATATCTGCCCTCCCTGCTATTGAGAAAATACTGTAACAAAAAACACTGCTGGCCCTGGAGTGTTGCAGATCCACCCATTTGAATATGTTTTGCTTTTACAAAGAGAGATTTCCATCATCTTCTTTAATTTTAATGCCCTTGTTGTTATTGTAAGTTTGCCCATCTAAAGCAATGCCCCAGGGCTTTTGGAGCTCATCTCTCAGCTGGCTCCAGCCTCATTTATCTTTACAAAGTAATGCTGCACAGTAAATTCAGATCAGCATATTACTTGAAGATCCATCCCACCCTAGAGCAGGTATTTCCAGAGCCTTTTTCATATAGACCTCACTTAGAATTACAAAGCAATTGTCTGGAAGACATAGGAACAGACATGTGGAAATTCCTAGCACTCAAATACAAGCCAAGGGACAATGCAATCCATTCAACTGCTTGGGTTTTTTGCAGCTTTGTTTTTTTTTTTATACNTTTTTGGGAGAAGTGCTCCTGTGTTTGTACTACTGATTTTCATGAAGGGAAAAAAAGCTCTCCAGTATCTCTGAACATCTTTCTTCATGCTTGTCAGCCAAAAGCTACTGGACTATAATTCAGGAGAACATTTTGGCAGCAATTGTGGTAGCACCATATGCTGTAAGGAGCAGGGTGCATTTCACAGTTGCTGGGTATCTGTGTTAGGAGAATCATGAAGGCAGCCAGGCCAAGCAGCACTGCAAGTATTTCTACTGTTCTGTCTACCTGGAAGATCTATGAATAAACACAGCATTTTTCATCCCAATTGGGAGATTACAAGTAATTTCCTGCTTCTATCATTACTGACACTAGCACATGTTCAGTAAACCCACTCACTTGCACAGACCTGGGAGGGAGCATCGTGCCCTGAACCATAACCATCCCTTCTGAGAGGTAACCTCTGGCATCATTTGGATGACTAATGAGCTGTAGAGATGCTCCACGGATTGTTGAACTTCAGGTTTTGTAAGATTTAACTAAGCCTTTAGTTCAACAGAGCATAAAGATACATGGAAAGCTAAGGATGTGAAGCATTAATCCAGCCTAAACACTGATTTAGCACTTCACTGAAGCAATCTCAGGAATTTTGGCAGTGGATGCCACAGAAACACATGACAGATCTCTCTCTAGATATTACAGGGCTGAGATCCCTTGTGGTTATGGGATTTCATGCTAAACAGTTTGCATTTGCTGAACTCTGTTCAAAAGCAAATGCAGAATCAAACAGCAAACACTGTTCCTGTGATCTTCCCCCTATGCAAGCACTGCTGTCAGAAATCACTGTCAGAAGATGATGACCATTTGAAATTAATACTATAAACCTGTGAGCAGAGGGAACATCCCCTCTGATCAGGCTGCAGGTGCTGCTGGTGAGCACTGAGATTGCAGAGGGAGGCCAGAGAACTGGGGAAGTGCATTTGGGCAAAGAAGGACAGAAGGACAATCCTGATGGTGTGGTTGTAGTGCAGGCCACTGACACACTGCAGACCAGACAGGGAGAGCTGAGCCAAACCATGGCAGCTCTCTGCAAAGGAAAGGATGCTCTGAAATAAAAGGGTGGCAGCTGTAGCCCAATGAGAGTTTGCTTGTGGTTCAGCTCTGCACAGAACACACTGCACACACTTAGCAGTGTGAGGCACCAAGAGCTCAGCAAAGAACCAGCATTCACAAGGAGGACACATCACAGCAGCCTCTCCAAGTGGTGATAAGGCTGAAGATGGTCAAAGTCCTCAGCTTGCTCACATGTGCCTTAGAGGTGTTTTGTAAGACACAGCTCAGAGAATGGCTGCTGATTCTCAGTACTTTGATATCAGAGTTCCACTGAAGACTCTGGATCTTATTAATTGAACTGAAGCCAGTGTAATTCAGATAATTTCTCTGAAAGGCAGGTCTGAGGTGCAGGGCACTGAGACCAATGCCACCAGAGGCTCAGACAAGAACAGACCCAACTGAGTACTTTGAGCATGAATGATCCAGAAGTTTCAGGGAAAAAAGTTGTTTTAAGCTTGCTTGGAAAAGCAGAGGATCAAAAAATCCTTTTCTGTCTACCACCTTCAAGCCCATTTTAAAACTGAAGTTAAAATTATCCCTATGAACGGTCCTGTTCCACTTCTCCTGAAAGCATTGATTCAAGCCTTGGAACAGTTAGGCTTTTTGAGATTTTTTAAATATATCCTTACAGAGCAGCCTTGCTGCAGCCATCCCTCAGCTGTACCATTGAGCATAACTCCCTAAAACAATCTCTCTGTGCTGTAACAAGGCAGCTGCATGGTGGGACAGCAGACAGGCTCACTGCCACAGCAAAAACCTGTGGTGGAACCATTAAAAATCTGCACAGTCTAAGCAATGTCACACTGGATTATGAAGAGCAGAGAACAGGAGACAAGGCAGCTGCTGCTTTTAGGTCAGTAATGACTGCTACATCTCTGCAGTAATATCCCCCCTGCTTTAAAAGCAAAGATTTATCATTTTATTTTAAAGCTGGCCTCTCTACATGTTTCCAACCAGCAAGGAAACTATCAATTCAGAAAGCTGTCTTTGCAGGGCAGCTGTTTCACTTATCCCAGCTGCCTTCCTCTCCTGGGCCTCAGCTGCTCATCCACAAAACAATCTTGCTTTACTAGAACATGCTCCACCTTTTTGGTTAGCTTGCCTGTCATGGTCCAACGTGCATCAGTCTCACATGTTGGGGAGGGTCAAAAACTGTTGCCAGACTGGGTTTTCCAGTCCACCATGGGATACAAGAGGGGCAGATGCCCATCCAAACCCAGCTCCTGGGAGCTTTGGAGATGTGGCCTGAACTTCACCTCACACCTCATTCATGAGTAACTGGACCAAACTCACCTTCATGGTAACAGTGATGGTGCTGTTGACATTTGCTTTGTGCAGCCAGCCCTGCTTTATCACACCACCCTTCTGTGAGCACAGGGAAGAGGAATCCTGAAAGACAGCAAACAATGATAAAAAGAGGAGGTCAGGTAAACTGTTTCCCACAGGAAATTCCTCTTGGACAAAAGGATTTGTCCACCCTGGAAAGCCATACCATTTTAACTACAGCAATACAGTGACATGCAGGATGTATGTTAACAGGAACAGCTATGCATACAGTGCTATCACAAAAAAAATAAAAAAACAGGGATATTCCTTTCCAATAAAGAGGCAAAACAGGCTAGATTGGGTCACCTTTAAAAAAAAGAAAGATTATATCTATTCTGATAGAGCTGCATAGTGATTTTGCAATGAGGCCTGTTGGTTCTTATGCAGTATTTCAAAACTTGGGGAAGATGGAAATTTTCAAAATGGTATGTTTAGGAAGTTGCAAAACGCAGAACTCTGAACTTATTCGGACATTTCCTTTTGTCATTCTGACATTTTAAATTTCAGCAAAAACCACCAAACCCCAGTAAAATAACTGAAATGTAACTGGCTGATTTTTCACATTTATCAAACCACAAAGTTTCAAGTGACCCAACCAGGCTGCTCTTGGCACACCAGACAGGGTTTCCATCTGCTCCTGCCCCATGGTCCCAGGAAGAAAGAACAGCTCTCCATTCATACCTAAGCATGACCTCCACTGAGGAGGGAAATGAGAGCCCAAGTGATGAAAACATCTCACCCTGGGGCTTCCAGTGACTCAGCAGCAGAGGCAGCCCCAGCCTGCCTCTGTTGAGCCATGAAAGAGCTGGTTTACAGAGCCTGCTGCATCCAAAGGGGCAGGCTTTCACTCTTCTCATGGCCAACTTCCACAGTAAATTTTCTGATACTTTATTTCCCTGGGTAAAACAACTCATGATTTCTCCTTTATAATGGTTCACCCTCTTTCATCAAGAGATTTCTTTTACTTGAATTTCCATTACACAATTCTAATGCAAATGCTCTGTCAGGAAACTGTAACAGAATCCTTTAGATATGGCCATGCCAAAAGATATGAACGTCAAAACATCTGTGAAAGCTCTCGGAATACTCTTCCACAACAAACCTCAGTAACTTCTCTTGTTTGAGTATTTGGGACACTGGCCAGAAGAAGAAAGCTCTCCAAATGTTGATAATGTATTTTTGTCCTTTTGCTCTTTCAGAAGCATGCTGATAACAGTGCACAGCAATGTTTCCAGCCCAGAGCAGATATTTTTTATGAGGCAGCACCTCAAGGTACTGATGTAATGCAAACCAACAACATAGCCAAAAAAACATTAAGGCCAAACTTGACATAACATTTCCATTTATAAAGAAGCCAATGCAGTCCAGACCTGAGGTGTGCTGGGATGTACCCTGATAATTTGAGAAATGTGCATGAAACAGCCCCTCTAGATCTTTAGCTCTGCAACAAAGTTCCCTTTTCCTCTGTAAGTTCCTCAGCCGCACCATATTGGTGCCATGGGATTTTTAAACAGCTGGGCTAAACCCTTCCCTTGGTAAACAAAAACTTCCTAATCCACATGCATGGATTAATCTCCACGTGGTACTTGAAACAGAAAAACACTGCCCATCCCTTCTGTAGCAAATGAGATATGCATGGGCAGGAAACATGGCATCTGCACCATCCAAAATAACCACCAGGTCTGAGATGTCCCAGCTGGCAGAGCCCCCAGCTCACCCCCACAGAGGAGCTCCAGGGCTGCAAATCTTCCTTACTGCCAGCTGAGCACAAAGATGCCAACTTCCAGAGGAAGCCAACACCTCCCAGCATTGGCACAGAACGTACAGAGCAGGACTGACACACTGACAGCATGGTGGGTCAAAGTGCCTGATGAAAAATTGCAGGTTATGTGGTAAACCACAAAACTTTCTAAAAGAAGAACCCCAGAATCACAGTCTAATTGAAAAACAAACTGCCCAGTTTTAGTTCTGGACATTAAGAGTTTTCCTTAGTAACTACTTGGCTTCCTTTTTTTTCTCCTCCTATGATGCTCTGTTTCAAGGGAAAAAGCCATGAGAAATATGACTAATCTTCCAGATAACTAAGGAGACCCTTGGCTCCAAGAGATTATCTCATCATACTTTGAAATAAATCACTGCCTCACTTTTGATCCCATTTTCACAGCAGAAAGCATCTCACCAGAAAACTGCTCCCAGGAACTGAATTCTGGCTTTGCTTTGTGAAATTAACTTTTTTATATATTCCTGTTTTTTAACAGGAATACATTTTAAAAAAAACAACAAAAAACCAACCTTCTCCTTACCTCATCCTTTTCAAAGTCTTCATCAATTTCAAACACATGGCTTGGAATCTTGTCTGGCCTAAAGGATTTGCTGAAATCAAAACACATTTTCATGTTTAATGAATGGAACATGAGGGTTGTATGAGCCAGCAGCTGGTGCTGGATCCAGAAGCAACAGCCAAACTGCAGGCCACAGAGCACAGAATATAGATTTCAAGAGACCTACAGCTCCTTACAGCTGGGGAAAGCTAAATTCTGAGTGCATTTCATGGAAATTAAGCACAAGCAGTCTGTAATTAGCTTTCTCTTGTTAGCTCTTGGATTCTGCAGAGTTTTTGCTGACTTGCATTTATGGAACAAAGAGAGAGCACTACGGTTTATCTTCCATCTTTACCAAAAAAGAAGCAAGATCACACTACAAGATTATTCACAAATTTTAACATTATTTGATCAACAGTATGACTCCATTGCTGCTTCACATCCCCTCGAGACCCTCAGAACACACCCACAACATCCAATTAAGAAGAAAAGCATTTAATGAGCTTCCAGCACACGATGTCTGGACAGGGGTCCAGACATGCCCAGAGTGTGGCAGAGAGAGTAGAGCAGGCACCATCACAGAGAAAATAACAACCCAGCAGAAATCAGAGATGTATGAGCCTGTCTGAAAAACCCAATTAGCTCTGGAGCTGGAAGCACTGGCACAGCCCAGCATTTCCAAACACATAACTCCCCAGCAGTGCCAGCACCAGCAGCAATAACACATCACCCTCTCTGTACCAGGGGCACAAGGAGAATCTGCTTGGCATGGGAACACTGTGTGAGGCACACAGGGAACATCAGCCCAGCAGGACAATGAGGCTCCTGGGTTAGGATGTGCAGACACTGCCAACACTATTTATTTGAAATGGGCCTGGGCTGCAGTCTGTCCTCATCCCAAATGGAGGGGGTGTGCACACACTGGCAGGTGGGATGTGAAGCACTGACCCACACAGCATTGTGGGCATCTCCCTGACAGAGCTGAGGGGCAATGGCTTGAAAACACAAACCTCTGACTATAACCTGCAGAGTGACATGCCTCTGGAGGAGAGGCTGCCTGTGGGGCACAGGGAAAGGGCAGACTGCTCCTGCTAAGCCTGTGATCACACATCAGCATTCCAAGGGAGAATGGCACTTACCATGGCAACATCCGAAAGTCTCCTGAGTATTCCTCATATTTGTAGTTTACCACGAACCAGTCAGAGCTGTAGGTTTTAATGCACTGAAAGGAAAACAATACAGCTCTTAGAAAGCTACAGCAAGCAAAACAAAGCCCAGCACCAGTCTGAGAGGTTACACACTGCAGGGTGAGGTAAGCACAAACGGGAAGGGCGTGGGCAAGGCTGCTTCACTTGTTTCATGTAGCAATGCAGAATTTCATAAGGAACCTTTTCAGCACAGAGACAAAAATCACACAGCATCTGGCCTGCCACACAGCTACAGATTTTGTATTTACATCACTCCAAGGCTCTAAAAAAGGAGTAGTGATTTGGGAGAAGACTGTTTTCCAGAAAGCAAAAGTTTTCTGTCCTCAGAAACACAGCACGTCTAACTCGGCACTGACTATCACTTTTTGTTCCACTACACTGGAAGGGAATGGTCCTGGAGGCCAGCACTTCACAACAAACCCACAGCACTCCAGATGCTCCAGGGAGATTGTGGATCACCTCCTTGTCAGGCAGGTGGTGCAAAGCCACACACCTTGGCTGTGTACAAAACGCAGTGCAAAGACACTCTGCACATGAGATACCTGTGAGCCCTCCCTGCAGTGGGGCAGTGTGCCCCACAAAGGAAAAGCCAAGTGATCTGCAACGCTGCAGATCAGGATTGAGCATCTTGTGCAAGGGCTATGAAGTGCTGAAGGCAGGTGTTACATGGCCTTTGCCCCTACCTCTTTGACAAAGAGACTCTGAGCTTTCTTCAGAGCATCTTCTGGCACCGTGGACTGGACAGTCCTCCTCTGTCGGCTGATGACTGAGATCTGCAGGAGAAATGAGAACACTTTTTCAGCACAAGCTCCATCTTCAGGGCTTGACATTCACTTTAAATAAACGTGGTGGGCCTAAACCACCAGTGGGTCATTTTGGTTTTATGTGTCAGTAATGCAGCCAAAATTAACATATGGGTTAATGGTGGAAATTTTCCAAGGTAAGCAGGACTGGAGACAACTGAGCCTCAAGCATGGGGAACAGCCAGAGCAAACTCACAGACACATCTTCAATCGGAAATATCAGGAGGTCCCGGAGGGGATCGCTGTAGATCTGAACTTTGCGCTGAAGGATCACGTTCTCATAGTCCAAGGGTTCCACCACTTTAGTTTTTTCCTGCAGGAAAAACAGATGATGAAGAAAATTACATATATGTAACATCTAAAATAACCAGTAACTAACATCTTGTGCTTAATTTCAAACTGTGTGACCGCTGGACTGCCCATTATTCAGCATTCTGATACTCCTGTGCTGCAGGTAACCTGCCATAAACCAGGACACCACTGATGAGCATTTTTTGCAGAGAGGGAAATAAGGAGTTAAGTTTTAAGTAATAAGCTAAGGGAAGAAACAAAGCACTGTGCTGCTCTGTCTCAGCACAGTCTCTAATTTCTTAATGGACCAAGAAAGCCTCCTAGACAGGCCATAGCTTTAATAGCTGCAAGATCCAGCATCTTTATGTTTGAGCAGCTCATCCAGCTCAGCTTGGAAGAAACACTGGCTCCTGCACAGGCTCTGCTCAGCTCAGGGCTGATTTTGCTTGAGCAGTGGATGAGAGCTGTGCTCTCCTAGGAGTGATGGGAGCAGGGCTGCTGCTACGACTGCCAAAGCAGGAACCTCAGCCATGGAAGGAAGAACAGCATCCCTCTGGAAAGACAGGAAAGCCCTCTCCATAAATCGCACCCCAGACACAGCCAAAGGCTGTGTTTTATTCTCAAAGGCCCAGTTTTATTCTCACTCACATTTCAGGGAAGCAAGAGGAATTTCTCCAAAAACCCCTGGAGTCACGAGCAAAAACTATTAAGAGAGCTTCATTATATTCCCTATTGCACCAATTTTGTCTGTGTAACAAGTTCAGAAAACAGAACTTAGTAAAAGGAGAAAAACACAACTTCTGAAGCAGGCAAATGCCATCTCAGCTGCCCAGCCTGACTTCAGGTTTCATGAGCCAGAGTCAGGCTCTCAGCACTGCATTGTGAAAATCAAACTTTACACCAAAAGTCAACCAATGACTCTGTATAGTAGCGGTCACAATAAAACAGGAATCAAATTCTCATCACCTTTGCCTTGTTTTGAATCTTGACCAAAATCCTGATGCTTGGCCCTGCCACAGAGAGTGTTTATGAAACCCCTGAAGCAGGATGGGCATGACATCCTTACAGGACAACATGCTTGGGCTCTCCACTCTTGAAGAGGAACATCAGATGCTTCCCCAAGGGCAGCAAAAGTTACCCTCCAGTCAAATGGCTTTTCTGACATGAACTGTTCACCATGACTGGAGTTAAAGACAAAACCAATACAAGGTCTCTTGCTGAACACAGCACAACCTGCAGCTTAAAAAAATGAGTTCCAAATGAGGACTGAAAGCTCAGCACTGTAAAACACCACTGGATAAACAGCCACACCACCCAGAGGCCAAACAACTCAATATTTTCTGTGACACGTGAGATAAGCAGGGAAGTCAACATTGCTCTTCCATAATCAATCCTAGCTGAAGGTCCTGTGCCTGTTCTGTGCCTTTGGCTCCTGAGGATCTGGGATACATTAATGAAACACCTCCTGCCTCAGAGAGTTTTGCATTTAAAATGTCTCCTTTCCATGCTGCAGAAATCCAGCATGAATTAGCTCAGTTATCTGAAAAAGTTCTCTTCTTAATCACTCTCTGAAAACTTTGCTTTACTGCTTGCACAGTCCTGAAAGGAACCTCACACTGCTCAGATTACCAGTGAGAAAGACAAAGGTCAGGCAGCAGAGCCCAGGCTGGGTGCCAGAGCACCCAGGGGCTGCTGCCTGCTCCTGCAGCCAGGAGGGATTTGGGAATGGAGTGACAAATGCTGCCAGTCCCACTGCACACACACACCTTCTTGCTTCTACGTCCAAGACCTGAGCTGTACAGGGATTGAATAAGAAAAGAAAGAGTCCACCTGAAAAACAGGAGTCTGAAAAACTCAACAGGTAAACAGAGAAAAGGAACTCTCAGTCAGTCTTATGCTCATTAAATGCTTAATTGAATTTGGTTAATCATCTGAAACACCAGTCTTATTTCAGGATAGCACTGTGCACTTCTGAAAGTCTGCCAAGCTTTGCAAATTAATGTGAATTAACAGGACATCCATTTGCAGGTCTGGGGCCCCAAAGCTTGTCCTCCCCACGACACGGGGTCCCACAGAGCAGGCACACAGCTCTGCCAGCCTCTGATTCCCTGCAGCAATCCTGGCAAAACTCAGCAGCCTTTAGGGTCAAAGCAGTGCCATGACCCCGAGAACTCACACCAGGCCCCTCTCACCTCACCCTGCAGCAGTTGTAAGAGTAAATTTGAGTCCCTCTATGAGCCTTCCACAGCTCTTTGGGAATGCAGGCCTCCCAAGCACAGCATCTTTAGTCCTTTTTTATTTGCGTGGTCCTGAAACTAGGACTGTGTTTCTAAAGCTGTCCTTTTAAAAGGCTGGAGCTTTGACGACATTTCTATTCTAGATCTGATGCCTCTGATGACCAGCAAGACAAAGTCCTGGCAGTCATCCTCATGGGATTCAATGACAGCTAAAGGGTAAGAGCTGAAAAGGATCCCAGATCCTCACAGGAGATGTTTGAAAACTCAGAGCACTGCCTACAACAAATATGAAAAAAAATCCTTAAAACTTGCTGCAACCCTTCCAGTCTGGTGGATGCAATGATATTGGAAAAAATGTGTGGTGCAGGCTGTGATCTCTATCTGACAAACCAGTGCCAGGCCCTGTGACACCCATCTGATGCCCGAGGGATAGAGGGATGTGCACTGGCACCCAGAAGGTTCTGCAGCACCCAGACAGGCATTTCTCCTCTGGAGCTGTCAGAAACACAGTCCCTAGGGCTCCCCTTCCCCAAGGTGTGCAAACTCCATCTCTCAGCACACAGCAGCCCTCCATTCTCTGCAGCTCAGGGTTACACTGACCATGCTCACACCCAGCACATCACCCCAGGCCACAACAGGAACCACAGACAGGTCTCTGAAGCAAAGCCAAAAGATGAAGGTCAACCTGTTTGTCAGCAGAGCAGCTGCTCAAGGAAGGATGTGGCCTGGCTCCTGCCTGCCATCGAGGAAACAAACTCCTCCATCCATCCTAAACTGTGCCCAGGGGAGCCAGGCATGCTCATGGCCCTGCAAACAGACCCATGGAGCAAGGAGGGAGCCTTCCCACACACTTGATGCCCTTTTGACCCTTTCAGTCCACACACTCCCATCAGTCCAGAAAGGCTGGAGATAAGGCTTTAAATGCTGAAAATGGGATTTCAAAGTCTTAGTTTTCCTGAAGGTTGAAGTGTACACCCCACACCACTCTGGGCTCAGATCACTCTGCCCAGCACTGTCACAACAGCAGATGGCACCCACCAAAGCCATTACAAAAGCACAGGAAAAACTACTACACTAAAGTAATTAGAGTCTTAGAAACCACAAATTCCTCCACAGGGGAAGCCAATACCCAAGCACAAAGAAATGCTGCCAGTCCAGTAACAAAATCAATGCATTTCTGCAGGAAAAAATGTGCAGTGCTGCCAAAGGCATCCTGCCCTGTGGCACACACAGCTCTTCACCCAGGGCAGGCAGACACTGCACTGTGATGCTGCTGGGCTCCTCTGAGCTCCTGAGAACACAGCAGGGACAGGCTGGGGTGAGCTGCCCTCTCCTGTGGTTCCTGTGGATGCTGCACCCAAGGACACCCAGCAGCAGCATCCAGCCAAAGCACTGCAGCTCACTGTGCTGGGACAGAAAACAAGGGAAATATCTCAGAGAAAAACAAGCATGATTTTAAACAAAGATAACATGAGAGCAGTGCACCCTCCCAGATAAGCCCACTCATCCCTCTTGAAAAACCCTCAGGTTTGAGCCCCACACACCAGGCTGTTCCCAAAAACACACATTGCTCTCTCTGTCCTCTGCCCCAAGCCTGCTGAGAGCCATGCAGAGTCTGCTGTGCTGGAGCCCCATCCACCCTGGGTCACGAGGCTCCACTTGGACAACAGCACAGGCAGAACAACAGCCTGTCTATTGGAGTATTGACTCCCCACCACAAGCGAGCTGGCTGGCATTTTAACAGGAAATTCAGAGAAATTACTTCAACAGAAACATGCCCACAAACACCAACACAAGGCTCTGCCTTTGGCCAAGCACGAGCACAAAGAGCCCAGAACGAGGGAAAACCCAAGGAAGGCTCTCAGTGCCCTGCTTGTCCCACTGCCCTCTGCCAGCCTGAGCCCAAATCCTCCTCAAGACACCAGAGAGAGAGCAAAGGAAAGGTTTAGAAGGGAATTATCCATTAACAAAGAGGGGGATACTTAAGTCAGATTAAATTATCACCTTTCTGCATCCATTTTGCAAAGTGTGTAAAATTCCTTTTATTTGCTTTATAAACAAAGGCTCACAATGACAGCTTGTTCATGTGAAGTATAGGAAAGAACATTTCTATTTTAAACTTTCAGTGCCTGAAAACCAGCAGGCACCTGTCTTCCAGTGTTCTGCATTTGAATACCATAAAAACACACCACTTTTTTGTTACATATGATTAATGTTTTTCTGAGACCCATTTCTCCCAGAATTACAACAGATATAACCCAAGTGATGTGAATGTACAGAATGAAAAATGTTTCTTTTGGGGATTTTTTTAAAGCAGCAGCCGAAGGAAAACTATGAGAAAGCTTTTATATTTTCAGTCCTATCAGTTCAGCCCTCATTCAAAACAATATCCAGAGAAGAAAATGACAAAGCAGGCTGGTTTGGCTCCAGTGTAACCAATTTTCTGGTCCCTTTGCAGTGACACAAGCCCTCAGCAGCTGCCTGCACACGGCGGAAGCCAAGCCCAGCACTGGAGCTGCACCACACTTGACTTTCACTTCTCGTGGTCCCAACGGTCACCAAACACTCACAAACACTCACAAACACTCACACCCTGCCCTGCAAAGCTTCCTCTGGGCCTTCCACTGAAAAACCTGCAGGTTCAGCAGCCCCCAGCACGTGACTTTTTCTCACATCCTCAGAAATGAAGCCCTACCCAGTGTGTGCATCCACATTTCAAAGCAGCCAGAGAGACACAAATGAGATGAGTTTTTCAAGTGCTGGTTGTTTAGAGCAGCTGAAGAGAGAAGAGGAAGAGGACAGATCACGTGTATGTATATAACTGCATTATCTCAGAGTGTACAACTGTTCCCTAAAATTTAGCGACCCTTTTACAGCCTATTTGCTGCCTCATCTATTGCAACCCTGTAGTGCACTTACATGGAAAGCTAAGAAAAAGCCCAAATTTTAAAATAAATACCAAAGGGTCAAATAGGTGAAATACACAGAAAATGAGAGGAAAAGTCAATTTGGAGAATTAAAAGCTAAAAGAGGGGAAAATGGAGATGTACAACTACCCTTGGGACATACCTGTCACAGCTAAAATCACATCACTTCTGAGACTGGCAACACTCCAGGGCAGAGGGACCACTCTCCACTGCAATGCACAATCTGGAAACGTGAGGCTACCTCAAAATCAGCATAAAGAAGTCCCTATTTTTTCATTTTGCTTACGAAATCTGACTGTACATGAGAGAATTCAAATGATGCCTGGCAACTGAGCAAACGCACTTGGCAAACTATATGGGCATATGGAATTGAGCAGTTTCTACCCACAGAAAAGCTTTTCCATAGCCAGGGATTCAAAGATCAGGTCAGGGCAAACTCAAATTGTGTGGTCTTTAACAGCCTTTTTTTTTAGTATCACATTTATGACTCCTTGCTCTTTCCACCCCCAGTTCCTGCACTGCCATCTGATCCCATTTACACACTCTCACTCAAGCTTGCAGAAAGGCTACAGAGCTCAGCTTACAAAAGCTCAGATTCACAGAGAAGTCATCATTCCAGACTGCTGGGTATAAGAAAGAATAATGAAAACCCATAAACTCTGGGCTCGGCCATCCAGTGTTTCTGGACCTGCCATAAACCTCTGCAAAGCCAGAATAAAGTCTATGCCCCAATGACTTTGCATTCAAAACTCCAGGAGAAGAGAAGAGGTGGGAACAGAGATCAGGGGAGGAAGGGCAAGCAGGGAGGCAGTGTGAGTCAGCACATATGGCAGCAGCCACAACACAGTGCAGCCTTGCTGATGCCAAGAGCTTCGTGGGCTCCTTAGCAAAGCCACATTTTGGGAAGAAATCAGCAGGGAGTCAATGAGGCAGCTCTCAGCAGGTGATGGAGATCTTGTGTCCACCAGCCTGCTGCAAACCCAGCACTCAGCTGGATGTAGCAGATGCACAATGGCAAAACCTCAAGGATGAAAAACAGTTGATAAAGCTGGGTACAAGCAGGCCAAAAGTATTTATATGCTGCCCAGAAAGAAGGAAGTTCAAAAACACAAGAAAAATGTCCAGACAGGAATCCTGGCTCTCCTGAAGACACCAAAACACTGAGACACCACAGCTGCACCTGGGACAGGTGAGAGGGATGGACTGTAAGGTGGGCATGCAAGCACACAGAGCATCTTGTGAAATGGCAAGGGAGGAAAACCTCACCAGAAGGAGGAGGAGCAGGGGAAGCATGGAGAGGGAAGGGTCTCAGGAGCTGGCCCAAGGGGGTGCAGGGAAGGGTAGAATGGGGGATGGGGGTTTTACCCATCTGGGGATGGATTTCTGCAGGGACCACATCATGGGAAGCAAGAACTGTGCAAAGGTTGGGCTGTGTAGCTGTGAGAGGCAGGAGATGGGGTCAGGGAGAGAAGAGGGGCTGGCAGAGAAGGTGTGCACTGCAGACAGGAGAGGAGCCCCATGGGCAGTCAGGAAGGGAAGAAGGAATTGGTGAGAAGAGGCCTGCCAGGGAGTGATCAGGGCTAACACAGCTCAGAGCAAGGCTCTGCACAGCCAGGAGAGCAACCTCCTTAACAGCAACACATCATTGCTAAGGGCCTCATTAGACAGGGCTCTGGGCCAGAGGCCACACACTCCCATCTCCATCCAGGAGCTGTGTGTGTATATCCAGACTGTGCCACACTGCAGCTCTAAACGCAGTGCCAGCAGCACAAGGCTGCTGTGTCCTGCTCTGCATTGCATAGAGATGGCTGCACCTTACAGGAACTCAGAGAAATAAAAAGCCATGTCACAGGGAAGGGGAGGATGAGTGCACAGTCTGGCACCCTGCAAGAAAACATCTGCAGTGGAAATGACTCACTCTTTTCATCTGAAAGCTCAGAGCAAAAGTCAGGCCCCTCTCCTGTGCTTCCCTCCACCCCGCCCAAGTTCTGTGCAAAAGCATTTCACCGACCCACACCTCCCCTCTCCTGCACCAATGGCCCTGGCTGGCACCAGAACCTGGGTTCTGGGTATTCTGTAAGGTGGATGTCTCTTTTTTCAATGTAATGCTCACTTTCCAGTGAAAAAGCCAATGTCTACAGTCACAGTGCTGTCCCTGAGAGTGACACTGTATTGGTGTGAGACACCAGCTTGGACAAGGCTTGAAGAAACAGTCAAGAAGTTGATGCCAGTGTAGACATGCAAACATTTACCTGTCATTATTAGGCCTCTCAAATAAAAGGAATTCAGGCCTTGAAATGTCTTCAAATTGGTTTAGAAATTACAAGAAGCCAGAATAATCAGCCTATGACTCTTCATTCCACTTACTCAGAAGTGAACTCCACAGTTCACAGCCTTTAGTAGATCCCATTCTGAAACAGAGTTCTGCAGCCACGAGGGGCAGGAACACTTTTTTTCCTGAAAGCTTGAGATTCTTGCATAATCACATAAGCAAACAGCCCTCAGAGAACAGCTGCATTGCAATGAAGCAGTGAGAGTACACAGCCCAAGTGTGAGTGGCCCAGCCTAGAAGGCAGTGCTGCCACTCTAGCCCACCTGCACTTCACCTTCACACCTCTGAAAATGAGGCCTTGAACAAGTCAGCAGGAAAAGCACTGGTAAGTGGCAGCTGGGGGCATGACCCATGTCTGGCAGGAGAACACACTTGAGGTGATCCAGCACTGTTCCTGCACAAAGGCAGTGCATTAGGACAAGCATGTGACATTGCTTTCAGTACTCTTGTCCCCTGTGCCTGATCTTCCTCAGGATCACCAAGTGCTTCTGTGACAGTGACAGCTCAGTACACACTGCCACAGAGCCTCCAGTCCCCAGCCAGAGCACCTGAAATCCTGTGAGTCCCTGCCTGCACAGGTACACCCTGGCTCAAATCCAGCCCTTCCCCTGGAGGAGCAGAGGGAGGGATCAGGGTAGCTCTACATCAGCCAAACTGCACCTGTATCCAGCTGAGCATCTGCTGCAGAGCATGAGAGATGTGCAAACACGTCACAGCTTTGGTTTTCTCCTTTGAAAATAACAGAGCTAATAGAAATTGGCAAAAGGGTACTGGTTTCTATGAGACAACTGAATTTCTGCCAGATAAGACTTCTCAAATCATTCTGTAAGCACAGGCCATGCTAAAAAAGGAAAATAGTAATTACAACAACAATAATACATGTTATTTATTTAGGCTGTTAACTGTAACATCCCAAAGTGCTTTTCAGATGTCACTTGTATTTCATCATTTATTTATGTAGTATCAGTTTTATATTTAGCATCCAAATCCAGAATAGCCAGCTCCAGAACATCTTAAAGCAATTAATGGCACATAAGCAGAACCCCTCCCTTTCCTGTCTGTCTCAAACTCTTGTTTTTCACTTAGGAAACCACTCGCACGCAGGGCTGAGCCCAGAGCACAGCCACTGCCCCAGGCGAGCAGGGAACACTCCCAGCCCCACTGGGGCAAGGACAGGGCCAGGACAAGGGCAAGAGACTTGTCCAACCAAGCCCATGGAGCAGCACTGGGGAAGAGCAGAGCA
>VZTT01025566.1:8306-35472 GCA_013400855.1 Buphagus erythrorhynchus | reverse complement strand
GATAATATCTTATTTATTTTAATTCCTTATTTAGTTAGGTAAAATGTTCAAGATTATTATATTTCAATATTATTATATATTATTTGATTTCTGTGAAACATGGACAGTTCCTAAATGTCAAGGAGCATAGCACCTTTTGAACCAGCAACCTGAATTTGTTACTCCTGAGTGTGAATGAAAAATAAAGCAGAAGCTTAAATATTTAAGAATTTTAGACTATATTGTGTATCACAACATTTTTAAAGCTATAACTAGATAAATTTGTTCCTTGCACTGAAATGTGATTTTTTAAAATAGAAAATTATAAATATATCCAAAGGAAAGGCTGTAACTCCTTAGCATATGGCCAAAAGGAAATAAAATGAGTAGGTGCTTTAACAAAGAATAGGACGATTTTATCCTAATTAAAAAATCAGATAGCAGACATATCTGATCTTTACAGATAGCCTTAAACTCCACATCTCCTTGCCACACAAATGCAACAGAGCTGCAAATGGAGCAAGCACCTGACCTCTGTAATTTCTATAAAGTGACAGAGTAGAGATTTCAGAATCCCTGATGAGATGGTGTTCCAAAAGTGATGTCAAAGTAATCTTCCACCGTGCCCCTTAATGCAGTTAGTAAGATACTGAAACTCTGCTGTAATCCAAGTAACTAATTGTTCATCCTCTTCTATGCCAGACTGTTTTGACAGTGAATTCCTAGAAAGGAGATGAAATCTAACCTTCACTGGCAGAAAGAAATCTAACATGAATTAAAATTTGTTAATACCCCTGTGACAGTTTCAGGACTGCTCTTTAGATGATTTACCTTTAAATGAGGTATAAAACTGTCTTCATTTAGACAAAGCTTAGTTACGATTATTTCTGCTTGCCAGATGGGATTCACCAAAATCTCTTGTCTTTGTATAGAAGATATTAGCAATATATGATGAAGCAAAGGAGGGATTGCTGCTATCTTGATGGGATAAATTTCTTTGTCTAGCTTATTTTGACTACAGCCTCAAACACACTGGTCACCCTCAGAGACATGAGGACAAGGTCCTCATTAAAAATAGCATAAGGATGAATCTATGTATAAAATGATATGTTTTTCTTTTCCCTCCAGCAAAATATTCATAATTAAGAGCAGTTGTTACTTAACATACTCTTAATGATAACGTTTTCCAAGATTTTCCACATTGCCAAAATGACACTGAAAGAGTGAACACTTGTTTCTCAACACATTATAAACCCCAACCCTTGTACTTACTGGAAAGATAAAACTTAATTATCAGGGTATTTTCCAGATAATTCTATGTTCCAATCTCATTTAGAGAGGGTACCAATTGTTATGACCTTACGATTAATTTAAATAATGAAAAAAGCAGCTGTGGTTTAAATGAAATTGTTTCTAGAAAAAACAAAGTGAGAGATTGTGTTTTATCACATTCAGAAACTATTTTGAATATTCTGATTTCCAGACAGACATCAAGAACTGGTGTGCAAAGAAGAAATAAGAATGGGTCAGAGTGAGATAGATTTTGGGTAAACAAGATTAGTGTGGACTTTGGGCCAAAGAAGTCAAAATAAAAGGTAGAGAGAGGTTGCACACAATTGGAGGCACCAGTTAATACTAAAACTCTATCAAAAAATAAAGGGTAAATTAAGATTATCAGAGGGCAGAATTTATGGAGCTGCTCCAGAATAACATTGTGAGCTATGGCATTAAAACAAAACATCTCCTATGGATGTATGTCCTTTATCCTCTCTCTACACAAGTAGATCCCTCATCCCTACCCTCAAATGTGAATGCTTCTGCCTTTTTGCAATTCAACCAGTTCCCCTGTGTTGTCCCTTGCCTCTGCAGCCTCCTCTGCTCTTGAGTCACCATTTGGGAAAGGCCCCGAGGATGTCGGTGCTTCCAGGTTGGAACTGTGCTGCTCTGCTGTGTATATTTGCTGGCTAGCATGTATTTGCTAAGCTGCCACCAGGGCAAAGAAAATAGATAATTGTTGAATTTGGGTGGCAAAATTTGTGTTAGATGAGGCACCAGTTTGTGCTGCTCTCTCTATTCAACTGTCTGTGCTCATGACAGTATTTCCTTTGAGACTATGCTTCTCTGGCAGATTTGTTGGAATTGGCTAATGACTTCAGCAGCTAAAGGGGAAAGATACTGAGAGGCTTACAGAGAAAAGGGCAGACACATGGTATTTTCACTTCCTTGAGTAGCTTAGGGGAAAGAATAAAAGAATTTAAAAGAAATTTTGATATTCAGCATATGATTTACTGATTTTTCATATCTTGAGGATAGCAATAGGGCAAAGCCTCGAGTATTCAGGAAACAGAGCCAGAAAGAAATTTTTCTGTTCTCATCTGTGCCATTAGAAAAGAAGGTTTAGTGTGTGAGTCCCTAGCTGAGCATACAAAAACCTGCACACCAGGGTAAAGTCCCTTAGAGCAAAGGTACATAACAGTACATAAGAGCTATACTGCCCCAGACAGGCTGAGGACACTGGAGAAAGAGAAGAAAGGGAGAGAAGGAAGCATTTACACAAAGCAAAGTACAGATTACTGTCATACATGGTAAAACTCTCGTCTTACCAAGCAGTTTCATGATAAAACCACCAAGTACAGTGCAGCAGAGGTCACAGTCCCCCAGGTCCTGATTTCATCTGGTATAGAGCTCATTTTCTTGGTAGCTAGTGCAGTGCTGTGTTTTGAATTCAGTATAAGAATAATGTTAATAACACAGTGAAATTTTAGTTGTTGCTGAGCAGTGTTTACACTTAATTAGGGAATTTTCAATCTGTCATGCTCTGCCCCTGAGCAGGTGCAAAGGAAACCAGGAGGGAACATGGCCAGGACAGGCGACCCAAACTATCCCAAAGGATGCTCCATACTATAGCAGGTCATTCCCAGTATTACAGNTAGTGCAGTGCTGTGTTTTGAATTCAGTATAAGAATAATGTTAATAACACAGTGAAATTTTAGTTGGTGCTGAGCAGTGTTTACACTTAATTAGGGAATTTTCAATCTGTCATGCTCTGCCCCTGAGCAGGTGCAAAGGAAACCAGGAGGGAACATGGCCAGGACAGGCGACCCAAACTATCCCAAAGGATGCTCCATACTATAGCAGGTCATTCCCAGTATTACAGCGGGGGGGAATTGGCTGGGAGGGGCCAGTTGCTGCCTGGGGATGGGCTGAGCATAGGTGAGTGTGTGGAGAGCAATTGTATTGTGTCTCATTTGTTTCTCTTGGGTTTCATTCCTCTCTCTTTCTGCTTTTGACTGCAGTTATTATTGCTATGGTTATTATACTTACATTTTAATTTATTTCAGTTATTAAGCTGGTCTTATCTCAACCCACAAGTTTAATATATTTTTTGTTTTCAGGTTTCCTCCCCATCCTATTGTGGCAACGGGAAGGAGTAAGCAAGTGGCTGTGTGGTACTTAGTTACCTGCTGGGTTTAAACCACAACCATTTTCCTGTTACTTTCAATTCCATAAAGTCTCTAATACTTGCCCAGGAAAATATGTCTCCAATCCATCACACCCTTTGTTATCTTCCTACCAGACCACTGTTGTCTAAAGAGGGAATGCCACCAAGACTCAGGGGACACCTAAACTCATGAGGTACTTCATGTAACCTTACTTATTCTCAGAGCACTGGAAAAAACCTTAATGCTTTTTCCAGTCTCTCCCAACAGACTGGAGCATGCCATGTTTAGTGCCCTTTCCCCAAGTGAGCTCTCCCATCCTGGAGAAAAAGCATAATGGCCCTGAACAAAGGGATGAAAAAAAATTGCTGGGCATCAGCTGGCAATTTCTGTGGCAGAATTAAATTTACCAGAGATTAGAGTATCTTCTCTGCTTAAGAGTAGGGAGATTGGTGAAAACATTTTTTTGGGGTGTGTGCGTGTGCCCACATGAGGGCTGACATTTCCCATTCATTCTGCTTCAGCATATACTGTTTGGATTGTCAGGTGTGAATATCATCCTCTATGAACATAAATGCTGTCATTGTTCTTTTTGGGATTGTATCTGAAGTTTGAAGGCCTCGATAGTTTTATCCGACTTTCCAAAGTGTGACCCTTTTATTTGCAATTATAAAATACTTTGAGAAACATTCTTGGTGCACTTGAGTTTCCAGAAAGGTTCAGCTTCACAGCTCTGGTTTAATCCAAGCTGTTGCACACTTGCCAGTGGCAGCGTTTGAAAGTCACATAGTTTGACTTTCGAAGACTGATCATAGATTTACTTAAGCTGTCTAGACAGCAGTTGTCTGTTTTTACTCCAGCTTCCCAAAATAGGTATCTAAATGGTGCTTTCCTTTTTGCCTCTGACCAGCAAGGGGGAATCGTAGAGACTAGATCAATAACTTAAAAGACTTGAAGAGGCTATGACTGCTTGCAAAAATGAAAATAACAAGGCATCTCACAAGACTGGTAGAATATTGCTTCCCAGGTCTTAAATCCAGCGCATTTCTTTTGCTGTACTGATATTTCCAGCCCATTTTAGCAGCTGTCCTCTCCCTGGTAGTCTGTTTCTCTCTGGTAACTGAGAATTCAACATATCAATTTTCCTGTTATAACAAGAGAGATGGTAAGTTATTGGTTGGATCTTTCTCCATAATTTTCCCCACAAAAGCTTCTCTCCTTAAAAAAGCAAATTATCACCCACTTTGTTCATTTTAGGCTGTAAAAAATAAAATATTCCAGTCAGGAAGAAAGAATTTAACAAAACAAACTCCTATTGTGAAGCATCAAATAATCAAAATACCATTGTAAAACACAGTGCACAGAAGTCATTCTACAAGCCATAACTTTCTACTGTTTATATGCTTTTTTAATGACTTCTAAATCCTTTGAACTTTCATTTCCAGCTGTCTGGTGTGTGATTAGACACTTATCTCTAGGTCTCTGTAAATACCTCCATTTTGTTGCATAAATTTTTATGTCCTTTTATGGAGTTTATGTGGAATAGCACTCTTGGTGAATTTTGTGGGAGTGCAGAAATAGCCTGTAGGAGTCCTGCAGTATTGAATATCTCTTGTTCAGGGTCATTCAGGCTGTCATCCAGGATGTGGAAACCCATTTACTGAGTGACCTGATAAATATAGCCCTGATTTTACAAACATTCTTCTACCATCCACATGTAGCGTGCTGGAGGTAGAGTGTGAAGACTTACTCTTATAATAGAATATAACTGGATCCTAGTTACTTATAAACTTTTTTTTACCCTGTCTATTCTTCTTGATTAAATATTGTTCTAGAATTTAAATTATACCTTGGGTAGTGATTTTCAGATAAAGAATACAGGAAAAAATATGATTAAAATATCATTTAGTGAAGCTTAAACATCCATAATACTCCATAACAGCTGCACTGTGCATTGGAGTGTACAGTGTTGAAAAATAAATTAAAAATATATAAACTGAAAAGCAACTGTGAACAAGACAGAAAAAAATACTAGTCCTAATTTTTTTTTTTACAAAAGTAAATAGTCCTCCAGAGTTTGAAATATGATACCAAATAAAAAGGATCTTGCAATCTGTGGGATAGGGCTGTGCAGAGGAATGAGAATTTATGTCAGTTTGCTTTGTGGTGATAGGGCAGAGCAGTGAAGAAGGGATCCCAGCTGAGCCCAGCCAGGCTCTGTCCCTCACACCTCCCACTGCAGTGCTGGGCTGTGCATGCCCAGGCTGGCTTTTGGTAACTGCTGTGTGCTCTCAGCACACTGCAGAGCTGCTGCCCATTGTCTGCACTGCCACATCAGTGCAGCTGTCCACCTTGCTGAGAAGCAGAAGTTTTACCTCACCACAGAGGCATCTACACAGCCTTTACTTTGAGGGAAATGTCCATGTTTCTCTCTATTGTGGAGAACACACTGGAAAATCTGTGTTTATCCAGGAGTGGGCTTGCTACTGGCTTGACTGCCTGGGAGTCTGGCTCTTCTCATCTTGCTCAAGTCTCATCACAGGAGCCAGCATATTCTGAGCCACATCTGGCAGGATGTGAGACACTTAACAGGAGCTCAAACTGGGACATTTTGTCACTCTGGTGTGATGCTTTGGCTCTAAAACCTGGTAGAGGCTGGGATTTGGTGGAGCCGTCTCAGGTTCAAAAATTATCATTCTTGGAAGGAAACCTGTGGCACAGTTAACAAATAAAATACAGATACTGCAGCAGGAACGTGCCTCTAGGTCCAAGTGTGACGTTGGACATGCCAAGCACACTCTGAAACACAATGCTACACCAGCTTCTATCCTTGCCTCAAGACGTTCATGCTGCAGAGAGAAACCAACCCAAGATTTCTGATTGCTAGCTAGATTCACACAAAAGATAGGGCAGTGCCCAGCAGAGGTGGATCAAGAATTTGCTTGCTCTGCTAAAAACACTGGCTACTTTATCCTGGTGAAAGTGGACACCACATTTTGAAGCTGAGAAGAAACAACTTTCAAGTGAAATTCTGCCTCCATAGTGGAAGTGCCAGGGTACTGGCAGACTTTGCTTTTACTGCCAATTTCATATGAATGGTATTCACACCTGTAGGATGGACAAGGAGATAAAACTTGTAAGCTAGACAGGAAAAAATAAATAGTATTAAACCAGAGACTACTACAGTACTCTGTTCTACAGTGAGATATTTCTGGTAACAACTGAAAGTTCATACCATGGACAGCAACATAAGATAACAATGATTGTAGACTCCTCTCTCAACATCACTGAGAGATGTCATTTGAGTTTATTAAAATAAAGGCACAAGTTTCCTGCTTCTTTAAAAATCCAAAATTCTTCCAATCACAATTATCTTTCAGTCTGTCATTCAGATATGTGAGTGCAATTATTTAACCACAAAAACATTTTGTGAACAAAACAGTTTAAAGAAGTCATCAACAAAAAATGAACAGAAAAAATACTCAGCAAAAAATCTCTTTTCATCATCTCCTCTTGTTACTTTCACATTAATGTGTATTTCCTTGCAATTTATATTTTAGATGATGGTAAATTTTGTTGGATTTTTGGAAAGTGAGGAGAAAAGCCTGCCTACATCAGAAATAATTGTGCTGTAAAAGCAATTATAACTTTGGAGCAGTTTTTGTTGTGTCTTTTATCAATGCAAGCATATGTGTTTGATTCAAATGTGAATTACCTTGTCATTTTTTCAATATTTTTTAAAGAACTTGTTCAGATTACTTTATTTATAATTATTGTGTATCCCCTTAATGGTATAGGAATTTAGCCTTGGGTGTAAAAGCATGATTTAGACAGCTTATTTGGATTTTGAATCTACTCTGACCGGCCTGAGGGCATATAACATGAATCTAAACATAGGAAGTCTGACCTATCTAATGATACATGTAGTAAGGATGATCTGCATGTGCAGGAAAGGCCACTTGTTGGTCTAGAGAACATCTGTAGAGGAAATGCATAAGAGGTAATAAATGACAGATACATTTGATTTACTGCATTTATTCTGCCTAGAAGATCTTTGTTTTGTGTTAAATGCCCTGAATTCAGAAAAAGTCAGGTTTATTTTGCTCATTGAGATGAACTATGCAAACCCCAACTTTAATTTTTATTTTATAGCTTGGGTGCTGCTGCAGAAATAAGATTCTTCTATCCAGTCTCTGTATGTATTTTGGCAACTATTTATTGCAACTGTCTAACAAAAAGCAAACCCCTTTGTTTTGCAATCACATTGACATACATTAAAGGAAGCACATTTGTGATTTATCTCTTTTTAATGATCTCATAAAAAAGGATGAGGATGCTTACCCAATTCTAATGTCAAATTTGATTTAAACTCTGTATTCAAAGGACAAGACATTAGATGCATTGGTATATGGCAACATCCATTTAGACTAATTCTAGGTGTAGGTGTTGTAGACATCTATTTCCAGACTTGCTGCTCTAGACCAGGCTCCTGTTACAGACATATGGAGAAAAATTCTAAAAGACATCAGATGTCTAATGCCTACAAGTACCAGTTTCTCTGCACTAGCTATAAAGGGAGCTCTGCTGTGTGATAAACTCAATTGTACAGGTACTCTTTGAAGATATTTAAAGTTCCTGCCTTGTTCTGTCAGTATTTTCTGTAGTAGCAGAGGGGTTCACATCCCTGGCAAAGAAGCTCAGTGCATAAGATGCAGCTTACAGACATGACTTGCATTTACAACAGAAATATTTTTTGTGGTTATCTATTATTATGATCAAAACCTGGATTTCTGAAGTAACTGAGCCCAAATATTCTCTGTTTCCTCAAGACAACAACAAAAAAAGACATCTAATCTCTAAATTTAGAAAACATTAAGATGAAAATGTTAAAATAATTTAAGATTTAAAGGTACCAGGCACCACTGAAATCTGATAATACCAATTTTCTTAATGGCCTTCTAGTTTTTCATTTCACACAACTTAAAGTCTTCCCCCTCCCACCCAAAGTATGGAGCATTTATGGTTGGGAAGTATTGCATTCCCTGGTGGTAATTGTAGCTTGCCATTTATTAGGCAATAATTGCTTATCTTTCTGTTCCAATCTAGGGAGCATCTGAGGACACCAGCTGGCTTTACATTATTCTCCCACCATCATCTGTATTTATAGACAAATTAAAGAAGCCTTTGGGAAGAACTAATGGTTTCTTTTAACCTTAAAGTGTGCCCTTTGGGATAGTATGACCCTTCTCTTTTAAATCCCATGCTTCCTGCTCTGAAATTTTCATGACTACAGTATAATTCCCACTATACCAGTATGTGTCCCAAATCATTCCATCTCCAGATCAAACATCAGGCATTTCTTCACACCCCAAATTCTTCTTGCTTGTTTGATATTGTGGAAATCTAATAACATTTTTTCACTTTTATTCTCGGTGAAGTGCCTCCACTGCAAAAAGACAATAAACCATTGTGCTAGTAGTTTGAACAGTCATTTGTCATCCATGGAGCAATTATGCTCAGAAAGAGTTGACAGAATGGACCACTTTCTGCTAATAGTGCCAACATTCTACTCTAAAGCAGAAACTACCCACAACCAAGCCCAGCCAATGTGTATGTGTCAAAAATGATGCTTCTGAAGCAAAATCTCAGGTACTTAAGGTATTCCTATTTCCTCCCCCAGACATCTGCTTAACCTGATGAATGAGAAACTGCCACTCTTTGGTATAATTATTGTCTGAAACAATATTTGCTGATAGCTGACTGTCCTTAATATTGATTACCTGGAAAGGTCAGAATGATTCCTTGGTGTTTTATTAGCTTTATAAATAGAAATGGTAAAGGCAAAACGTGAAAGGTAGCAGTGAGGAGATTAAATAGAATTAAAAGTGTGAAAATGGGAAAGGCAGTGAAGAGATCTCAGGAAAAAATATCTGTGAAGAATAGCAAGAAAAATGTCTTCATTTTATGTGATGTATACACATAATTAAAAGAAGTGTTATGAGGAGTAAGACAGAAATCCAAGAGAATTGAAAACATGTCACCAAGAATAATCAAGAAAAGGTCACATTTTCACTTAGATTTAGAAAGCATCCTAGTTGCATGCATAAGAAAGAGACAAAATGTGATTAAATTGGTGCATATAGCAGAACCACACAGGTATTTTGAGCTATATGAAGTGCCACAGCTATTAAAGTTAAAATGAGAATCTCAGTCAGCAGCAGCATTTTATACCCAACAGTCAACAATACTTTAGAAATGGCTTAAGCCATAAATGAGCCTGTGTCCTGGCCAGGGCAGGGTTGATCCTTGCAGAAGGCAGGAGGGCATGGCCAGGACACAGAGGTTGTTCTACACTGCCTCCCATCATTGCCGAGGTGGGAAGAGGGGACAGTTTTCCTGGGGGAAGGGGTTCCCTCTGGTCACTGGCTGTCACAGGGAGTGGTTGGGTGATGCTGGTTTGATGCTGGTTTGAGCAGGGGAGAGCAGCCAGGGAGGCGTGGCTGTGGTTGGGTGGGGTCAGGCTCTGTGGTCACCATTGTGCATGTGAATCACTCTCTCTCCTTTGTACACTTTTGTTATTAATATTGTTCCTGTTACTGTTTGTTTTCTTATCTCGTTGCTGTTTCCAGTAAATTTTTTCTTATTTCAGCCTGTGAATTTCACCTTTTATACCTCCAGTTCTCCTCTTTAACCTGACACAGGGGAGTGGGAAGGTGGGTGAGTGGCAGGTTTGGAGAGTCTCAGTGGGAGTGCCATTCCTAAACCACAGCCTAACAACTCATCCCAGTTCATATTTTGTTCTCTCATAATTGATACTCTTTCTCAAAGTTGTCATATGCTGTCTAGAAAGCATCATGTTTTATCTCTAAACAGGAAAATGTCCCACGAGATTTTCTGCTAAATGGCATTGACAAAGTGGTGAGGACTTCATGCTTAAAGGTCTCTGACCATTGTAATATGCAGATGTAG
The DNA here is from genome assembly GCA_013400855.1 of Buphagus erythrorhynchus. Lineage (NCBI taxonomy): Eukaryota > Metazoa > Chordata > Aves > Passeriformes > Sturnidae > Buphagus > Buphagus erythrorhynchus. The sequence goes on along the minus strand of VZTT01025566.1, from coordinate 25,084 downwards.
CTGAGAGTTCTTAGCAATACACAAAAAGAGAAACAGTCACTATTATTTTTGCTGAACCTGTTGCACATCACCACAGCTGAAGTCCAATGCCACTGACCAATTGTTCCTGTCAGTCAGGAAAATTTATTTATTCCCTTTGTTGCTTTGCTTTCAGAAGAGGCTGGAGAGGGAAACCCTACTGTGAGGATGCATAGCTGTCCCAGTTTACCTCACAAGCTGAAAGCATTGCCACCTAAGGTATCATTCTACTATCAATTCTGTTATCAAGATGCATCAAATCACATCTAATTGTACTGTCATTAAGCAAAACTAGGACCTATTTACCACACAATGTGTACATTTCTCATATTGTTGCTAATTTTAAAAATGAAAGAAGAGATACTCTGTAAGGTATGACAAAATAGTTCCGAGAAACTATCCTTTCATGCTAATAAATTGTTTATGCTGCTTTAATTTGCTTCAAATGAAAAGACTGGAGTAAAGAAGCCTAAGTATTGATAGTGTTAGGAGTGTCTCTGTGATAGTCTTTTTGCTATCATGTAATCTACACTCCAAAGGGATTCCAGTCCCCTTACACCACTCCTATCCTTTCTCACTAATCTGGAATAAGAGAGTTGCAAAAAAGCCTCCAAACTCAAAGACAAACTCTTCCCCTCTCTGACAGTGAGACTCTCTTCTTTAAAATATATTAAAAAAAAAAAAAGATTGATTAAAGCTTTCCTTGAGAGAAATGACATTTGGATTAGGTTGCTAATTTCAGTTTCTGCTGAAGAAATTTCAGCTCACTTAAATTAGGCATTATTTTTTACTGGTGGCATTCTAGATGTTTATAAGCAAGTTTTTCCCTGAAATTGCTAGAGGAGTGTGTGTGACTTCAGGAAAGCAGTGCAGAAGTGACAAAAATGTCATGGTCCTATCTTTATGGAAACTAAATGCAACACCTCTCATATTCCTTCTCACTGTTCCTTCGATTCCAGGATGTGAATGGGTGCAAGAGATCTGAAATACAAGGTAGATGTTCAGCTGAGACGTGAAACAGAGAGCTTAAGGTTCTGGCAAGATGTTTTTTCTGCCCAGTAGCAGGATTCTTTTTCCTTTCCCACTTTCAAAGTCCTGCAGCTTCAGTTTTTGAATCCTTTCATGACTTGAGGATCTCAAATGGCACAAATCATCCAAGCTTGCCATCTTACATTTGCATCAGGCTAGGTACTTATTAACAGCCCTCTCAAAATATTATTTTACCATTACAATTATCTAAGCTCCCTTAACAGATCAGAGTACAGCCATCTGCTGTGCACTGGGCTAACCCTGAAGCCTAAGAAAATGTTACAACTCACAGAAATCACAGCTGCTTATTTACTTAGTCATATTAAATGTAAAATATTATCTCAGTTCTTTCCCAGATGAATGAACTTCATATTGTTTTCTGGAAAAAATTCAAGATGTTTGTTTCAGACTGTGGAATGCTGTATTGGTGTTAAATACCAAAAAGACTATCACTGATGAAATTACAATATAATGAGAGTAATATTCCCAATTTCAACACCAGGTGGTTGCTGCAGATTTTTATAACTGTAAAGTCCTTGACTGGGCTTGATTCAACCTTTATATAAACATTTGATAGAACTAGAAATTTACTGAAGGGCATAATGAAAGATTTAAATTTTCAAATGCTTGTGCTTTAGAGAAAACTACTTATATGTATATCTATTTTTGGGAATATTTGTTTTTATATTTATTTTTGGGGTAAATAACCAGTTAATATGCAATGTGATATATGTACATGAAAATCAGTAAAATGTATGCCTAAAAAAGGAAACTGCACTTAAATTGAAGAATCTTGAGGCAGTGTATTTTCTCAAGTTAATTAACATAAACTAAAAATTAAATCTTAGGCACTAAAAGTTTCAAGTTACTCAAATGAATTAAAAACAATGGGCAATACATAGCTGGACAGAACCCAAATTACAAGAAGTTCAGTACATCAAATGTTTAAAGAGGAAGTTTTAAACCTCAGTTAGATATTCCTCCCTGTTCCTTTCTATACACTGCTGTTTTCTTGTCCTAAGTCAGTCCTTTTGTATAATGGCAAATCTGGAAACTAAGAAGTATCATGACACATATCTAGAGAAAGAAAATAAGGCTTCTTTGTCTCAAGTATTAGTTCTTTGCACTGATGACCTCTCAAGGGTGATTCCTGACCAAAGTGAGAATGAAAAACAACAGTCCTAAAATCAAAGCAGTTTTTTTTTCAATCCCATTCCATTGCTGAATTACTTTTGCTCCTACTGTTTTCCCACTACAGTCTCTACATTTCCTAATGTAACTGTCTTTAAAAATGTGTCTGTTTTGAGTCTGCATCTTGCTGAAAATAACACTTGCTACACTTGGCAGAGTCAGAGGGCACCTCAATTTTTGACAATGCTTTCTTGTTCAAAACGTTGTTTGACAGGTGTATTGGACGGGGGCTAAAGCCAAAGGCATCACTGTCGGAGCATAATTTCTCAGCCACCAAGGATAACTACTAATCACAGCCTCTGAAGGAACAGATGGAATTTACTTGGTATAAACTGACAGCCTAACATTAGCTCAGACATATTGTTTAACCCGATGAGAAGCCAAAATAAAAATGACAGTGTTCAGGTGTTACAATTTGTTGAACAAAGATGTACCTAAATTCACAGTGCTCTGGGACTCATAATATTAACTGTGCATAGCTCTGCTTTTGGACTGTAAACAAATGCTGCTCTGTCTAGCAGAGAGCAAGGTTTGTGACTTTTGAAGCCAGACACAGTCTGTGCAAAAGAAATACTGGAGTACAGAAGGCAGAAGATATTTGAGATCCATTCAAGGATTTAGCTACTCAAAGACATCACAGTTTTTCAAAGGTATTCTTTTGCAGGTAGCTACTACAAATGCTCTTAGAGAGTAGTTACATTCTCTCTGCTTTGTCAGCAACTCAGCCCAGTTTATTTTTTTCTTTTTGTGATAAGGACTGGTGTAGTCATGGGACCAGTGTGGTTTTCTTTGTACATTTGTTCCAATTAAGATTCATTGATTCATTGATTTCAACCCTCTATGAGTGTTGAAAATTGTATGTGTAGCAATTTCTTCTCCATCATAATTTCTGAGTTTTCTGCTTGTAGTGGACATTATTTTTATTATTCCTTAAAGATTTTCAGCATACTCTTAGTATAGTACATCATCCAAATTGAAGTCCATTGACATCTCACAATATGATGCCCTTATCCTCTCCTGCACAGACAAAATCTCTTATGCTCAAGTCCACCATTCTTAGCACATCCCTGCTTTCTTGTACTGAGGTGTCTAATAAAATTGTAAACAATTCTAAGGGAAAATTCTTCAGGACCGTTAAACTTTATCCAACACGAGTAGTTTGCTTTCAGCATAAAATTATTGCCTCCTCATCAGGCAATTTAATAGACTTGTTATAAATCCTGTATTTCTCTTCATCTTCTCCATCTTCTCCAGGTGAGCTAATTCCTGTATGTCCCCATGCTTTGTTGAAGCACATATAGATGAGATCTACTGAATTTCCCTGCTCTAGTAAAAATCAGTCCTTACCAGAAAAGTTGTCAAATTAGTCTGTAAAAATCTATTTGAAGGTCTGACACTCTGAATTTTATAATATTCTATGATTTAACACCATGTCTTCAATTTATTTTCATATCATTTGTCACCTCCTACTTGTCTAGCTTTTATTGAGTATTTTACTTTTGCAGTTGGCAAAGTTGGATTTGCTCATTTTCTTTGTCTCTTTCTCACCACTTTTTTTTCCACTTTCTGAGGTGATAAGGCAATAGCCAGAGATTAAGTCTGGCTTTGAACTTTCCCCAGTAGATTGTAGGAGTAATCACTATTTAAGCAGGGAAAGGAAAAGGGAAGCTCTGCAAGTGTGATGGTATCAGTTGAAGCAGAGTGCCATATCCCATTATTCACTGATGAACTCCAGATGTCATAGTCTCCATGCTCTAAGGCTGCTCTTGCTGGGTATCTAATCTTGCCGTGTCTAATCTGGATCTGGAAGCTCTGATCTACTGCCCCAGGCAAGCTGCATGCCCTGGAGGTCACACTGAGGGGTGGAGAGGGGTCCTCAGGTTCTGGTGGGAACGCACATCAATGGTGTCACTTTCTGTGTAGACAGATATGCTGTCCGTGAGATATGGGCTCCTGGGCCTTATACAGAGCATAGAGACTTAGATTGTCCCAGAAATGCAACCTGACCCTGATGCTGAAAAGTTTAGGATTGAAAAATCTCCAGTGAGATGTATCCAGTTGAGTCACTCCAGGAATATATATTGCTTGTTGAGCTTGGCTTCACCTCAAGGTCTAGTCGTGCTGTTTTTGAAGTCAGCAGGAGTTTTCCTTTCATACTGAAATGGAAGAAGGATCTGAGCTGCAAATATGTGCCACAAGACTAGCAGCAAGATTTGAACCCTTGGGTACTTTTGCCATGGAGCCAGGCTTGTAGGGCACCTGGACAGATCAAGAGCTGCCATATGAACGAGTGTTGGTTCCTGTGCATGACAAGCTAGGTCATTCTTGCCTTTGCAATTCTTAACAGTCATCAGGAGAAAAAAGCTAAGTGCAAAATGCCACATGATTCAAATAGCCTTCCTGGAAAATAAATGTATTCGAGTTGCTCTTGATCTACACCCATGTGAAAGAGGACTGCACCAGCTCTGAAAATCACTCAGCACGGAAAATATTTATGGGCTCCCTGCTGTCTCACTAGGATAAAACAGTGCTTTTTAAATTCCACTCCAGGTAACTAAATCCTAGAAATGAGGTCCAAATCATTTTCACCAAGGAAATGTTAACTAAGAAGTACAGGAATCCAATACATGTAGCAATAAAATAAAATGAAATACTCAAACAAAAATAAAATATAATAAAAAATGAAGCAAAAGAAAATAAAATTTAAAAATTGCATTAAAGTTCAGGAATTCAGTCAAAAACGAAATGAGATTGAACTACTGAATAACAACGTCTTCAACATTTCCTTTTGCTAAAAGCAAGGGAAAACAAGCTCCGGTGAGATGTTTAGCCAGCATTATTCTTAGCAGTAAAAACGACCCGGCTTCAAACAGTAACAAGAACTGTGCATAGTATTTGTCTTTTTAAAGCTGCATATTAAATGCAGCTTTAATACATAAGCATTTGTAAACATGACATACTGATGGAACATAAATGCTGTGGCTCCCTGTATAGAGTCCCAGTAATTTGAGAAATGTGCTGCCTGACTGAAGACTTCAATATTTCTGTCTGGTAATTTATTCACTTCCCAAATCCCTGACAATGCTAGGAAACATAAATTTAACTGTTTTTATTGCCTTCATCAAGCAGTGGTAGTGAGACAGCTAATGGTAAACAGGCAGTCTCTGGAAAGTAAAATTGTCTGGAGTTGTTTTGTCAGTCCAAATGCTGCCTACAAATGATTTATTGTAGCAAGAGAGACAAAAGTTAAGCAACACAAGAAGAGATATTTTCAGTCGTTTAATTATAAAGAAAATTATTTATTTCCCTTTAAATGGTATTACTGTGTCTTAATCTTGGCAACAGAAAGATGTATTATTGCTTGCTGAGAAGAAAATGGAATATCCTTGGTTTAGTAGAAAACACTTGTATGGATGTTAACCAAACACGACATAATGAAGAACAATGAGGTGTGTGACTAAACATTCTTAATTGGCCAAACACTAGACTCTGTCAGCCAAAACAAGTGAAGATTAAGCAGGAGAGTCAAAAAGGAGCTATAGTGGATTTTTACACACGGAAAACATACTATAGCATTACTAATGTAAAGTAATTTTTTCTGGAAGTTCAAATCAGGCACACCTAGAAAGTTAGCATGAATTTGCAGCTAAAGTTAAAGAACTTTTTAAATGAACACCTGTACACACACATAAAATATGAAGCTCACTAGATGCAATTTAGCATTGGTCATAAGCATATATAAATTGTCATTCAGCTATAAAATGGTGTTAAAAAATCCAGGTCATTTATTTCTATACCATTCTTAGGACAAGAACCCTCAAAAGGCAGAAATATGGAGGCAGGTAAGAATAAAATATCACTATCATTAATAAATACCTTTTAAGTGTTGCAAAATCTACTAACCACTTGCATTCCTTGTAATTTCAGCTTTTACCTTTTTTAGATGTTTTCAGCTAAAGAAACAGTGTTAACATCACTTCTCAAATAAGCTTAGGGCAGGAAAATCCTTTGCTGACTATTTGAATGGGTCCAATATGAATTAAATCTTTCCAGAAGCCTCAGCAGACTCAAACTGAACAGAATCTTTGTGCATTTATTTAATAAAAAGAATCTTTGTATTTTCTCAGCTTTTAAACCTGATCCTTGGTTACTTACTAAACATTATGTAGCACTTTTATGAATTGCATATGGGATGCTTACAAAGATCCATAAGTTCCATTAGTCTCCACAAAGAGAGAACCAGCACAAAGTGAAATAACTTAGCCTTTATGCTGATATGAAATACAATTATCTAGCAACTTTGTAACACCAAGTTCTGAAATTTCCATACCCATTTCCAAAAACTTTGCCAGATTTTGTGAAAATCATCACTTTGGGTTTTTTTCTGTTGTTCCTTCACCATGAAGGATACTTGAAAGAGGGACAAGGTGTGAAAAGAAATGTATAAAAACATAACAGAACAAGAAACATTAGAAGAAGAGCAGATATATGAAAGGATGGTGTGACTGGTCACAGTTAAACACAGGTTGTTTGGTTTATAGAGCTAACTCAGCCCAGTACATCTGTCCTTATATTCCCATAAAAACACAGCAGGGCAAAGAACAGCAGCTATAGTAACATCACATTTTTATCCCCACGAGCAAAAGACATCCACAAATGCAAGATGGATTGGCTCTGTCCAGTTCCTGTTGCAGCTGTAATAAAGACACCCTCAAGACCAAGTACTGTGCATGCTGTCTCATGGCTGTGGGCAAGGGTGCAGGCTGAAATGTAGCCCAGAGAGTGTTCCTGCAATGTCCTGGCAGGTTAGTGAGCTGCCAGGGACAGATACACAGGGCTGTCCACCTGTCCCCCAGCTACCTACCCCAGGCACTGGAGCCCTTGTGGGGACAGCTGCAGGTGGGAGGTGGAGTGGGTGGTCCTGCTGGGTGCCCTTGGGACTGCCTTTGTTAGAGAGGAAAGACAAAGGCTCACAATTCTGGCAGCTACACGACTGTAATAGCTCTCCTGAGGAGCTGGTGTGGAGAGCAGGCTATGAGGAGCTGGATACAGCTAGAAAATGTACATGGCTCACCCAGCAGTGATCTCTTGCCTTGGCACTTACATGAAAGAAGAAACCTTGCTAATAGTGTGTGAAAAGAGGAGGTTTTAATTTTATCTTCTTGCCCTGGATCTGTATCTGCTGTCTGGCAATGGATTGTTTCCTCCCCAAGGCAGTCAGGACATATGGATCTAACCAGCCCTCACATGCAGATTCTCTCTCCTCTTTGTCCTGTGCTCCAGCAGTGTGGGAGGGACAGGGCACTGTCCCTCAGCTGGCTCACACCACTGCTGTGCACACATTCAAGCACCTGCTCACAGAACTGCTCTTTAAACAATACAGCAGGGAGGCATTTGTTCTGCTCAACTCCAGCTCACCTCAGGACCCACAGCTGTGCCCAAGAGAAGAAAGATTTGCCTGACATGTTTAAAGCAGTGTTTACACACTGAAAATCTCAACAAAATGTTATGGCTAGCAAGTTCTTGCAGCTTTTACCAGCAAACTCTTGTACATCCAGGCAGAGGCACTAAAATCACAGTTGGGGTAAACTTGAGAAATGAAAACTAAAAATCATAAATGAATCCTTGGCGCTACTTAACTGGACAAGATTATCCAAAGATTATCCAGTTCAAGATGGGAATTTAGATTAGTTGTTCTGAGCTGGAAGGTAACCTGGGTCAAGGTGTTATTTTGTGCCTTCTCCATTTTTCTACCAGAAGAGGTTTTTCTAAGGAGGCTTGGAGGACTTGTTAAAGGTTTTGATCTGCTTTCACATATCCTGTAAAACATAAATACTTTCATATATCTCAGACTTCTTCTCCTTTTACTTGCATTTCTGTTAACATTGTTAACATAGTTTACTTTATCATTACCAAAATTAGATCTTGTAAATATCTTTAAAGATTGGTCATAAGCACACCCTGACTTCACCAATATTTCATGAGAACATGAGGTGGTAAAATCTCATTCTTGCCTCATCTAGCTTTGTATTAATTGAACACATTAATTCAGTACAAGTTACCCTGTTAAAACCATAGGCTGCCTTGTATGTCTACAGTGCTACAGTGACTTCTGTCATCAACATATACTCCTGAAACAGCAATCTTTCTTGGGCACTGAGCTTCTTATTGCTTACCAAACTTTAAAATAAGCATAACTAGAAAAATAATTGAACATTCAGGACAGCTTCCACATAACAGCCCAAATTACTGATCTCTCTTCCGTGTAGGGTGTGAGTGTTGCAACCAACCTGACCACTGACCCTATTTAGGGAAAGAACACAAGTCACTGTTTTCTTTACCCAGGACTTTTCTGAGTTAAAGTTTCGCTCATTATCTGATCTTGACAGCTGAATGAGCTAACCCACATTGGTGTGAGTTAAACTTGGCTGACTGCCACATGCCCATCAATACTCTCTCATCCCTCCTCTGCAGCAGGACTGGGTAAGAAAATAAGATGAAAAAGCTGATGGGGAGATTCCTTACCAACTACTGTCATGGGCAAAACAGACTTGAATTGAGAAAGATTAATTTAGTTTATTGCCAATTAAAAATGGAGTAGGATTATGAAAAGCGAAGAGAGAAATTAAAACATCTTCCCTCTATGAACCCCATTCATCCCATATTCAACTCCTTCATTCCTGACTCTTCTACCTTGTGAGCACTGGGATGGGGAATGGGAATTGCAGTCAGTCCACAGCACCTTGTCTTCAATGTTAGTAACTCCTCACACTTTTCCCATGCTCCAGTGTGGGGTCCTTGCCATGGCATCAATTCCTTATGAACTGCTCCAGTGTAGGCCCTTCCCACAGGCTGCAGTTCTTGAAGAATTGCTCCAGATGGGTCCTTATCAAGGGGTGCAGTCTTTCAGGAATGGATTGCTCTGGTATGGAGCCCCCACAGGCCACAGATCCAAAAAACCTGCTCCTGTGTGGACTTCTCTCCAGAGACAGCAGTGTGATGCCTGCTCCACCATGGTCCTCCCCAGGCTGCAGGGGAACCCCTGCTCTGGGGCCTGGAGCATCTCCCCTCCTCTCTGATGAACTCAGCTATGCCTGTGGTGGGTCCATTGGAGCTGGCTGGAACTGTGTCCAGTACAAGCTAGTCTCTGTTTTTTTCTCACAGAGGCAACACCTGTAGCCCTCCAGCTGCCAAAATCTAGCCAGGTAATCCCAATATGTCTTTGTTCTGAAGCCCTGGGAATGAAAAAGTGAGCTGATTAGGAGTCATGATAGTAAGGAGAAACAGGATCCCCAGGAACATCAGTTAATCTGCTCATTAACAACAAGCTTACTCTGGAGATGAAGAGCAGAGCCTTTGAAACACCAGTGAATAAACGTCCTATCTGGTTGCCATACTGGAAATTTTGCTGGACTATTACTTGGCAGCATCATTAGCACAAGAGTCTCGTGGGAGGCTAAGCAGCCTGATCCCTGCCATAGGAAACAGCCTCTACTGTATCTCTGAAAGCTCACAGGCTTCCAACTATCCATAACAGATGCTGAGAGGGCTGAGTGGATGCCAGCACAACCTTGATATGACTCATATGGCTAATGACCACATAATCAGGTCTGGAGCTCTTTTTCACTGCTCTGGACTCTGTGTTTATTCAGAAAGTGGTGGGGTTTGGACTTGTCCACCTTCTTCTCCAGATCTTTCACTCATTGAAAGCTCAGACTGTTTAGGACTAATAATTTCTGTTTTCTCTCTCTTTTTTTTTTTTTTTCCCCAAACCAAACAATTAAAATATATATAAATATAGCATCTCTTATTTTGTCATAGTTTTTTCATGGATCTCTTTCTCCTTGTGATAAAAGATCTCTTGCTGGCCTGAAGTGCTCTAAGGCTCTGGTAGCACCTATTCCTCTACAGCCCAGGTGTTCCTTTTTGCCTCTTCCTGCCCTCCCCTCCTGGTAGCAAACTGACTTTGTCTTCAGCCACTGGCACGATTAGGCAGAGTTCATTCAGCTGTGAGGTCTAAAGTTACCTCAGGTCTAAAGGTCTGAAGTTGTATTTTCCAGAGCATATCCAAGGCACTCCTCAATCCATGCAGACACCAGTAGGCTCTGCTGTAGCTGTTGTTATGGCTTTAGTGGCACAGATGTTTCTGCTGTTTGGTTGTGAACTCTGGGATGTGCTGAAGGAGTCTGGTAGCTGGGAGAGCTTGGTGCTGGTGAGCCAAGCAATAAGGCTGATGTGGTGTGGAATAATCTGGCCTCCCCATACAGAAAGACACAAACTACACCAGAATGTGATTCAGAGCAGCTTCATCTTCTTCTCAATGTCCCTGGCAATTGCCTCTCCTTCTCCATTGACAATAAATATCACTAATGGCAGCCCCTTACCTGCCTTAACCACTGCTTTAGTAGGGATTGGAAAGGTCAGAGTCAGATACAGTAGAGCTTGAGAGCTGAGTAGGGATGAAAGTAAACTTGCAGACAATATACCAAAGTTACTGTGGAGAAAGTCACTAATAGCACAAAACAATAACAGAAAAAAGCCTTGTAGACAGATTTTAATATTCTTTTTTTACTCATCTTTATAAGTTGCTAATTCCCTGATCAGCAGAAAAGAGTAGCATGGAAAAAGCAGAGAAGAAAATATACTCTTATTGTCTGGATTGCATTTTTGCCTGAAGCTTTCTTTTTCTTTTTTTTTCCCTTTAGTGTGACTGAGCAATGGCTGCTGAACTGCCAGTGAGTGTATTTTATTGCTATCCTGTGTATGTCATCCCCTGCTGCCAGTGGCATGTATACTTATCAGTCAAGCAGAACTATCCAACATGTTTGATTTACTGTCACTGAATCAAATCTATTTGTGGGTTTCCATAACATAAAACATTTTGCTAGAGATTAATCCCCTGATTTGCATGTTGCTCTTGGGAACTATATCATTACTTTCCTTGATGGATTCATTTTGAAGTCAAGAAAGATGCAACTTGATTTTTTACTCTGTATTCAAGGTGGTGCCTTGCTCTTTGTTATCTGACCTTTATATTAACTCTTCCCCTTGTCAGTCTCAGAGGCATTACTCATATTTGTGTCTGCTAGTGGAAGATTAAGTGATTTTAGCTCAGTCAGGACAGCAAAAAGAGACTCTTAGAACACCCGGTGAATGTACCAGCAAACACCATGTTTCTGATTTTGGAATTGTTGCTTTTTTTCAAGCTTGCTGCTGTGAACATGCTAGAAAATAAAATTGTATTTGTTCACTGACATCTATTTCAATTTATACTCCAAGATGAATATCCACTTGGATAAATGCCTACAAAATTGGTCACTCATAAGGAAGGTTACATATGGTACAAAGGTTGTTAACTTACTGTAATGTTTGTAGGAAATCCTAAATATTTTGAACACTGCCTACTGGAATTTTTGAGACATAAGGAAAATATTTATTTTTTAAAAAAAGAGTTTATAATCTAATCCTCTTTTAATACTCATAACCTATTGCTATCTGGGATGGTTGCCAAAGCAATGATTTATAACTTCTCAATTCAAGCAAGTAAACACTGAATTTAATTTGGCTTGGTAAATCCAACATTCTTGCTTGAGCTATCGAAATAATTTAGCTGAGTTTCTTGGATTATAAATGTTACAAGGGCTGCTGATTTTTCTCTTTCTCACATTGCAAACCTGGTATTCTTCACTCATATCAGTTGTATCCCTGGTCAAGGAAAACCCCAGTTTCAATGGGAATGAGAAGATACTGTCACTAAATGGGTCTCAGAATCTGATTATTCTAGTCCGTACATCATTTGCTTACAGCATCTTCTCATGTTTTTCATGCTATGAGAATTTGCCCCAACAAAATCAGCAGAATAGAATAAAGGCATTGGAGACTTAGTCCTCCACAAAAAGTTCCCAGAGGAGTCTAGCCTGGTGCTAACTAGGGCTGCAGAGGGCAAAGATCTTCTGTAGCTCTTGTATCATCTCTGTCAGTGCCATTCAGGGGTGTCAGATAGCCCAGGACACCTGAGTGGCTCTGGGAACATGTGCTTGGGCAAGTCACCCCAAGTCAAAGCCCTCATTCTGTGCAGACCATGGAGCCTGAACTGTGTGTGCAGTTAACAGCTATAGCTGGGAGCCTGGAAGATTCTTCTAACTCCTTTGCCTGTACTGAACAGGGATTTAGTTGCCCACAGTTGAGTAACTGGTGACATCAGGGATATCAAAGACATCCTTACAAGACTGGCAGGTGTGGCACATGGTTCCTGGGCCTCCTGCTCTCTGCTGGGGAGGAGGGTGGCTCAGTGGCAGCAGCTGCTTCTGCACTGGCAGCTGTGCCCAGTCCCAGATCTCTGTTGGCCATTAAAGCAGATTACTCAGTGCACATATATTTACCTAGATTTAGTTTAGACACCTAAATTGTATGTGTCCAGCTGGTGGCTGAATCCAAGCATCAGTAAGAAAAGCCAAATGTTGGTCTCAGGCATTTCCATGTGTCTGTAGATAGAAATGAGGGATATTTTTGAAAGAGACAGATCCCTAGGTCACTTTTGAGACATTGTTTGCAGGTGTCTGTTGCTAATATTGTTGAGATATGTTGTGTGAGAAAAGGGAACTCCTATTCTGGAGTCATTCTTTAGCAGAAAGAGCTGGAACCCAAGCCTTCATCTTTAGACAGTTTTTTTTTAAATACATCAGTGCATTTGTCAAGAATAATGAAATGAGGTCGGTGTCCACAAGTGCCCTACCTACTCTTGCATGGTCTTGTAGTTTTCTTCTTATTAATATGGTACAGCTAGAGTCTGTGTTGGCTGGTACACAGATGTTGCCACTGAAAAGCAGGTATTGGACAGTGTGATTAATGAAGGCAGAGTCCTTTTACTGACACAGACTTTGCCTCATTTGCTCTGAGTTCAAAGCAGCTGAACAACTTGGAGCTTTCACACTGAAAGCTCCTACAGGACATTGTTTAGTGGTGTGTTTTGAAGTTGTTAATCATGTTCATGTTTTCATCAGCAAGGTTAATTACACACCTTGTGAGATTAGATGCAAGCTTGTATCCCATCTTTCTTTAGAATGGGAAGAGGCACGTTTGGAGTTTAGCTGAGGACAGTTTAACATTAATTCTGTTGTGTTCTGTAAAAATACTTCAATTTGTCTGAAAAAATACCCTAAACTGCATGAATTTCTCAGATTGCATTTCAGATGTGTGCATGGCATCATGTCATTAATCTTTTTCCCAAAGTTATATGTTAGGGTTTTTGTTTGTTTCCCAGATTTGTGTTGAAAGATGTTTTTTTGATCTATGCATAAAGATAATTTAAACATTCTTCAACTTCCTTCTGTCCTCATTTGTTTGTTACGATGATTGTACCTGGAATGATTATCTTTTAAGACCTTGTCTGCTGTTGAAATTACCTAGGATGCTACCTAGACAACGGCTTGATAGGAATAGCCACAATTTGTGATAGTTTAAAACTAGAATAAAATATGGCACTATAAGTGTTAGAATTTTCAGAGGCAATATACTATATGGATGCATAGGAAAAAGGGGTGTAAAGAAAACTGGTGTTAATCAAATATTCTGGAAAGAGCTGACAAAATAGCTCATGAATATATTGCTAAAATATTCTAAAGGTTCAGAGAAATAATTAATTTTAAAAAGTAAGAATTACATATCAAAATACTATTTGTCTAACACAGATGCTCTCCTTCTACAGAAACTGTACATTTAAGGCTGTCCATTTTTCTGTTTTGATAAATTTTTGGCAGGGCTTCTGGCACAGCTTTGCCAAAGAATTCACTTTTCAATGCAGTGTGCCACCCTCACCTGAAAGGAATTTTGTCTCATGACAGAACAGTACATGTAATCCCTTTTGACCTCACTCTCACATAACTGAAATGCAATGTAAAGCACCTTCATGTGAGCTTATGCTGCTAAAATAATCATATGCCTGAGATGGATTGGGATGTGTTAAACAGTTTTATGATAGAAGAAAAACTCCTGATGAAATTCAATTAACTTTGTAGAGTACAAGGGAAAACAAGAAAAATGGATTTTAAGAATATATTCTGGGAAAGTATTAGCTTATATAAAATACAGAACACAGATGACAAACTTTTCCACATGGGTGAGAGCCAAACTAAATGAATATAGCTAATCAGAAGGATGATGTTTAATAGGAGAGATGTAGATGGATGAAACACATTTGGAAGGTACATCATTTGCTTGGTGCACCTGGGCATACAGAAATTAAATGGCTTAAAACTCCTCGGAGAACAATAGAGGAAGGTAAAAGGAAGAATAAAGCAAGAATGAAGAAATAATTTATGCTTTCGGTTCCCAAAGGAAGACAGGCAAGAAAGCTGTCAATGTTCCCTGAAGGAGAGAAGGAAAATGTGAGAGAACAAACCCAACTTGGGGGACAGGGAGAATGAAGCTGACTGAGCTTTGATGTTAAAGCCACAGAACTTCTTCAACTGTCCCTGAACTGATATTTTCTTAATTTTTTTTTTTAAGGAGAAATCTTAAGAGTAAATACTAGGCCCCGTGGAAAACAATTAGAGTTTTTTTCAATGATGTAAACAGGAAGATTTTCCATCAAGAACATGTAAATTCAGGTGTTCCTCCTCAGCTCTCTATTACTCTGTAAAGTTCTGCTTGTTACACATGATGCGTCTCAAACTTTAGGAATCACTCTAAATATTACTTGGTATCAATGTCTGGCCAAATCTTCAAATTCTCTGCTACTTTTTGAGTGCCTGACACTGTTCAGGTGAAAGAAGCCCTTACCATTAGGGTGGGACTCAGCCCCATGGTTACTACTGTCACTGAAAAAAAATTCTCCATTGCCAACATGGGAAAAAGATCCTAAAAATCACTTTTAAAATTCTCACTGAATTTTGTGCAAAACAAGTACTGATTGTGGGGAGTGAGGACAGAAAAAACACTCCCTACCTGGAGTTTACTGGCTCACCATTTTCTAGACTAAACTTCTCCTCCCTGTCCCTTGCTGCCCCTCTACTTTTTCCCCTTCTTGAAAATATATGTGGTTTTTACATCATTGGTATTATTATGCAAAAAATCCAGCAAACTATGCAAGATATGACAAAGGACCTTGAAAGGACAAATGGATATATTCCTGCATGTTGGGTGCCTTTTTTGCATTCCCTACAAACAGTATCCCACCTATAGCACTTCAGAGAAATACTGGGGAGAAGCCAATGGAGTTTCCTCCCTCTGAAGTCTTTGAAAGACTGAAAACTGTTTTCAAAAGAGAGAAATGTGAATCTGCAAAAATAGATTTTAGGGTCCAGATTTGGATCTTAGTTTTATTAGTGTGTATAGATGGGTATATATTGACACAGGCAGTAGAAAATCTCTTTAATTACTCCAGTGTAACCAAGATCACATTGTATACAAACCTGTTCTGAAACAGGTTGTGGATAACTTCCAAGTCAATACAAGAAGCAGGCAGTTTGTCTCTACTGAGTCTAGTTCTCTGTTCAGTCACCAATAGAGACAAAAGCAAATCTCATGGCTGGGACAAAATTTTGGGGTAGTAATGTAATTGTACACCAAATGATCAGGATTATCAGTACTTTACAGCACTGTAATGCGTGGTGTTCATTTGAGCTAATTAAATTGAATAAAAAGTATTAATACATTTGAAAATATCAGCTGGTTTGTTGATGTTAATTTTTTTCCTAAAACTCTATGCTGCTAAGTGGTTCAAAACTGTAAATCTGTTGAACTAACATGGAATTGTCGACATACTCAGTATCAAACAGGTTTGTGTAAAAGATACTGACCAATATCACAGTGTGGTTCTGTAGAATACTTTTAGCTTTGGCTAATCAATTTCATAAGGGACTTGTGACCTGTCTTGGGGTCCAGGGACAGTTTTTCAAATGAGTTCTGACATAAAACATCACAGATGGGAATACAGAGCTGCCAAAGGGTTTGATCAGGTTAAAATGGAAGGGGGAGTAAAGGGAGTACAATTTTCATTAGAATCTATCTATACTTAGCTACCTAACTTAGGAGCCTTGCTTGAGTCATGGTCAGTGGAGAGAAAAGGGGGGTCTTTAGGAAGGCTCAAGACTCCTGTGTGTCAAGGTCTTATCAACATTTTCCAGATACTCTCTGGAGACATCTATTTCTCTCCATAGATGTAACACTGGGAAATAGAGGTTATTAATTGATGGACCTAAGTTATATTGTTTTTCAGACCTTTGCAAAAATCCTACTAATTTGTACTTCATACCTGTAAGGCTATATCTTAGAATTTATTTATTTTGATGTTTTTGTCACAAAAATAGCAGCCTACACAGAAATGAATTTGAGGCAGAAATTGATTTTGACTTCAAAGCCCAAATTGATTTACCTCTTGTGAAATCAAAAGCCAGCTCCTTCATTTGTTGCTGTTCCTCCTTGCCCTATAGAGGAGGTAAACTGAGTGAGCAGCTATGAGTGCTCAGTTCCTGGCTGGGATCAACCCATCACAATGGTCTAAACTGGACTGGAGGGGCAGAGGTAAAGATTGATGTGAG